>ML357109.1:0-42702 GCA_005239505.1 Nicotiana paniculata | reverse complement strand
CGGTAACTATGGTGGTCTCACCACCATCCCAGCCTCCACGGCTCCTTCCCACACCGGGTTATTACTGCCTTGAGGTCCTCAAAGGAACCAGAAGTGACACGACCCCAAATCTAAACCAGTCGTGATGGCCCCTATCATGGAACTAGGCCAGCCAAATCCACACTCAAATTGTAAATAATCTTTCATTTATATCATTACTAAATTGATAACCCATAAAGGTTTCGTTTAATCATTTTAAAACAGATAAAGCTACACCGAATATTAAATACAACCCCGAGATCCTGGAGTCACTGGTCATGAGCATCTACATAAAATATACAACTAAAAAGGAAATAATAAACAATATAATAGTAAGCAAGAGAGAGCAGGACTGCGGACGCTTGCAGCAACCTTGCAAACCTCCGAGAAATCTCTGGAACAGATACATAGCTTCCCCCTGCCCTAACACCTGGATCTGCACACAAGGTGTAGGGAGTAATGTGAGTACGCCAACTCAGTAGTAATGAAAATAAATCAGTTCTGAGCAGCAAGAAACACATAAAAATTAATTCACAATAAGCACATCCTTTCTTTCCAACAATGTATACGTTAAATCATCACGCTTAAAAGACAATTTTAGTAAAAATCATTTGGAAATATACTTGCCAATAGTTTCAACATAACTTTCAAAAAGTTTAGTGT
The DNA here is from genome assembly GCA_005239505.1 of Nicotiana paniculata. Classification (NCBI taxonomy): domain Eukaryota; kingdom Viridiplantae; phylum Streptophyta; class Magnoliopsida; order Solanales; family Solanaceae; genus Nicotiana; species Nicotiana paniculata. The sequence goes on along the minus strand of ML357109.1, from coordinate 42,021 downwards.
AAAAATGCTGAAAATCATAAAAAAGCCCCTCGGGCAAAACATATTTCATAAGTTCAGAGTGAAAGTGGTAAAATCATAAGTAGCTCCTCGGGCAAAAACATGTATCATAATCAGCACCTCGGGCATGCCTTACAGTCACTCATAATCATCCCCCCGGGCATACCTCACAGCCACTCATGCCTCACAATCACACGTCACTCAGCACTCAGCACTCGCACTCAGTAGGTACCTACGCTCCCTGGGGGTGTGTACAGACTCAGGAGGGGCTCCTTCAGCCCAAGCGCTAATATCAAGCCACCTCGTGGCGTATCATATCCTCACAATCAGGACCTCAGCCTCACTCAGTCAGAACCTCTCAAAAGCCCCTCGGGCGTATCAGTAAAATGGGTACTTGACCCAAAATATCATTTTATATCTCAAAATAGTGTAAATAAGGTTGAGTTTCGAAAACAATTAAGCACAACATGACTGAGTGTAAATCGTAAATCAATAGTGAGGAAATAGTAGTAAAAATCCCCCAAGGGGTCTAAACAAGTCGGCACGAGGCCAGAAACAACATGGCTTATATCCCAAATATAGAAATAGTATTTAGAACACAATTTAACATATGATTTAGAGTAAAATACGCAACTCAATAGTTGTCGCGGAGAGGACCAAGTCCAATCCAAAAATCAGTGCGCGCCACATACTCGTCATTTTCGCCCCCCCCCCTCCCTTTTTTCCTCGCACGGGTCATATGCAGAGAGATCGGGTTTATGACATTCTGGAAAACTCCTTAAAGGAAGAGGTTTAAGGAAGAGTCGCCACCTAACGATTTTGTGGTGCGTTAAGGCACCTAGAGTAGATAATTCATGAACTAGTTTGCATTACCAGTGATTGGGTAAGGGCTTGAAGTCATCCTAAGGGGAAGGTGTTAGGCACCCCTCAAGATCCACAACTGTGGGTTCCATTCAAGAAGTTTTGTGAATTTGGACGGTAAACAAATAGCAAGTAAGGTTCATATAAGAAGGGATTCCAAACAAGTATGAAAATCTTTAAAGGTTTTTTTTGGGAAAGCATCAGAGTAAAAACATTTGAAAAGAATTTTCCTAGGTCTAAGGTAATACAGATCACATCAATGCAATACCCGATAATCACTCCTCGAAGAGGGGCTACACGTGGTATTAGCGCACCGTTCATCATATCAGTATTCTACCCTTCCCACCCCGTAGAGGTTATTTAAAGAAGCGCGTGTTGGTCACGAAAGCTTACTACATTTTGTTACCCATCCCATTCTATAAGTCCTAGAGGGTGTTTAGGATTACTAATCCTACAAGGTGGGTACTAGGCTGAACCCTTAAGGTTTAGAGGATAAACTCTAGGCGACAAGTAAAAAACAGTTAGGACTTGCACATAAAGGATTCACATAGGCAGTTAGGGGGCTCATATATCCCTCCACAAATAAGACAAGTAAAATATCACGTCTCAAACACAACAGAGGTCTCAAATTCAGAACTTAAAGCAGGAAATTTGAGTGTGAAAACAATAGGTTTTAACATAGTGATTTGTATGTATTTCGAAAAAGGGTGAATGGTTTTAAAAATTCAGCAATTTATAGGCAAAGAATGAGTTGAGGATGGTAACAAATAGCGAAGTATTAAGGATTTCAGAAAAAGACTGATTGGTTTTAAAGACCACCTTTTAATGCAGGCAAGACATAAAAACAGTTGATTTTCGTTTTAATAAGTATTAGTCCTAAGGTTTGCCTAGGTGTCCGTATATATACTGATTATGCACACATTGATTATGAGTCCTGAAGCATGATTTCTAGATGCAAATGCAGAAGCAGTATCATTACAACATATTTTTATTATAGTTATTAGCTGTGAGCAGGATTTTTAAAATAAACATGAGAATAGCAGAGATGCTGCAGTGAACAACATAAACATGGTTTCTAATGCATGATACTATTGCACACATAGGTAAATAAATCCTATAGTCATGATTTCTACCCACAACTATCTAAGCATGCATAATCCCCTCCCATAATTACTATCCAGCCCCAAATATTCGTTTACAGATTATTACAGGCCAAAAATAATGAATTACACAATTGAATAAAGGCAAATCAAGAAGCTATACTATAGGGAGCCTAACAGTAGGCCCAAAGTACCAGATCCCTTTGCCATATGCCATGACCTTTCAACCCAAGTGTGTCATGGTCTCTAAGGACCTCAAAAAATCTTGGACAGTGCTCACACCCAGGTATCCTAGCCAGGGACGAGTAAGTGCAGTGTAGAAGGCCAGCCTTGAGTGTCAGAGTTCAATGGGTACTCAGAGGTACCCAAGGCAGTGCTCACATGAAGGGGGCAGAACCTAGAATCTAAGAGTAGTGGGAAGTGCTTGGAGTTTTAAAGAGAATTTTGAGTTTGAAAAGAGTAGTTTGAAACAACAGCAGTTTTGAAAATAACTTTAGAAAAAGTAACAAAGAATTTTGTAAAAAATAGTTTATCAAAGAGAGAAGCAATACAACTACAACCAGCAGGTAAAGGACTCATGAAAGAGCAAACACAAACAGGGGTAAGGGGTTGGGGAAAAATAACTTAGATATCAGCAGTAGAGCAGAGTTACAGATTCTCATAGTTATCACATAGTTCTCACAAAATATCATAGATTAATAGAGTCAGGATTGTATAGCATTCAGGTGGCAGGAGAGGCAGGTTTACAGCATAGGATGAGAGCATGTAACAACAATCAAGTCAAGGTAAGAAACATCAACCTATGAACACATAAGCATGCTGGATACATATCAGACTCAAAGGAAAGGAAAATAGTAAGGGGGGCATGCTAATTACATAATTACAGGGAACCATATGGAAAACAAGATACATATTCAGACTTGACAAAAGGGGAAGACATGCCAGGGGTTAAGTTAGTTACATGGTAGGAAGTAGAACCATAGGATAAAACACATAAGGAACAGTAAGCAGACAAACAAAAACTGGAGCATATTGTGTATAGGTGCTATAAAGCTAAATCAGAAAATATACTACTCAGAGAATAGAGAACAACAAAGAGTAAGAGATAGCACAGCAACAGCGGTATGCAGAGCAAAGAGAGCAGCAGAGAACAATAGTGTGCAAGCAATATGCAGAAGCACAAGAGCAGTGGGGATTACTCAGTCTTAGCTTTCAGTCGACTGAGTAGTCAGTAATAGATGAAAAGAGCAAGAAGAGTTATGAAAGCACAGAAAAATTCAGACCAATGTATGTGTGTTTGTTCTCTCAAAAGCAGTCTCTATGCGTGTGTTTAAAGAAAGAAGACATGGTCCTTATATAGTTTTTGAAAACTAGTAGTGCATGGGTAAGGAGTGCACAAACATGGAAATAAAATCAATTAACACCAATTAAGACAAACTGAACTCCTTTAATTAAGGAGTCTAGTTTCAAACGGTAATGTCAAGGCAGAATAAGGAAAAGAAATCAGTCCAATAGAACTGATTCTGTCAAATTAGGACAAGGAAATCACATAGTGCATAAATAAAGTCAAATACATAGTGTATAACTAAGGAAATTTGAACTGCTATTACATTTATAAAATAAAACAGGGTATTAGTTTTGAAAATCAATTGAGAGGATACCAAATTCAATCACAGGAAATCCCAAGTAATTAAGGAAAGCATCACATAAATATGGAAAGAATTCAAAATTGGTACAGAATTGCACAAAATCCTGTATTCAAGGTAAACATCACATGCGGGGAATTTTACACAAGTGAATCAATATAAATCAATCAGTAAAGAGCCAGTAAGGTAAAGGGTCGGAGTTATTTAAATAGCAGTTATTGATTAACACAAAGAGATACTCGTTAGAACAGCAGAAATTAGAGGTCATGATAATGAATCGAAGCAAGATTCGCAAAGAACAAACAAACACATAGTAAAATAGTAAAGATCAACCCAAAACACTAGGGTTTCATCAATAACAGTTCAGATAACACAAAATCATGAGATAATCGCTTAAACAAGCATAGATGAATAAAAATGAAAAGGAAAGCTGTTTGAGAAAAGGTCGAGAAACCTTAGTTTTGAAACTATTAAAAATGATATTTTTCGGAGAAAAATATAAATAAACTTTATAATATGGTAAATATAAAACGGATCTTAAGGAAAACCCAAAAATACAGAGGACTAGGGTTTCGTGGAAACCAGAAGAGAGGGAAAACCTCATGAACAACCTCGATTTAAGCCAGAGATACTGCAAACTTACTCAAACGGTCGGGGGTGTCTGAAAAATGGCAAGAGACCCAAAGGGAGGTGAGTGAACCGCTCCAGGTTCATCTGAGGACCCTAAGGTATCACTGGATCGGTACAAATGGTGTGGATGACCACGAGACAATAAAGACCTAAGGTTTCCGGTGAGAAACCAACCGGAGGGGGTGGACGGAACCCATCGGAGAGGGAGAAGTCGAGGATACTTCTAGAGAGAACTAGAGAGTCATAGAAAGAGATAGAGATATAGAAAGAGAGATGGTCTCGAAAGAATGAGAGACGGGAGGGGGGTTTGGTTAGAATTATTTTAGGAAATTGATTATGGGCCCGCTCAGATAGATTGAGGGGTTGGGTCGGGTAGGAATTGGGTTAATAAAATCAGGTGGGGTTAGGGTTTAAAATTGGCTAAGTTTTAAAATAGAAAATAGGTCAAATGTTAAATACCCAATTTAAATAGAATAATTAATTAAATAAAATAGCTAATAACTACGTAAAATAAAATTAAGACCAAATAAATGAATTGAGACGATTAACTAGTGTAAAAATATAAAAAAAATCAATTATAGTTAAAAAAAATGATATAAACGTACATTTGTACTACTATTGCAAAATTGCTATAATAATGCCAACATTGGCTAATTTAGGGAATAATTAAATCCTAAATGAATTGAATAGGATTATGAATAATATATTTAGTAAGAAAATGTCTTGAAATTATTTATAACACCATCTATGCATAATTATAGAATATAAAACATTAAAATAAACAGGAAAAATAATTTGATAAAAATACAAAAAATTATGGGAAAACATCAATTACTTTAAGGAGTTATTTTGAAGTTATATATGTAAATTTGAAAATAATTTGAGAAAAAATTAGGTATCAACAGCTGCCCCTCTTTACCCGACAAGGATGAAAGAGTTGTCGGGTAAAGATATGATGGCCAATTTTGACCGAGAGGAAACCGTGGGAGAGAATTAGGCCGCACACCGGCTTTTGATCTGCCTACATATCCTTGGTTTTACAGGAATCTGGCCGTATGTAGTTCCGGAATCATCGGCGAAATATACCGGTGATATTTCACAAGAACGGACGCAAGGTGCGAGGTAAGGTAAAGTAGGAAGGTCTTACAAGGTTGTATCGGAGAACTGGAGCGGTCTGCTCCTGCCTGGCTAGCCGTCTCGGCCGGATTACCTGCAAATAAATAACAAGCGTATATTGTGCATAATATAAACATAATGCAAGTTCCCGTTGGACTATGAATGTTGTCTTTGGACATTTGAGGATGATGTCCTTAGACCATGATGTCCTGGGCCATGAATTGCTTGATATGAGATTCGCAGGCTATGAAATGATGTTCTCGGGCCATGAGGATGGTGCCTATGAATCATGGTGCCTCCGAACGATGACGCCTTTGGACAAGTTGGCGATATTTCAGCCCATGAAGAATGCAGTAGTATTATGCTAACAAGACAGAGTTTAGTCTTGCGATTTGCAAAAGAAAATAGGGACAGAGCTTAGCCCGAGAGAAGCATAAATAAATAACGTCAGGAAAGGTGGTTGCTTTGAAGAGGTAGATAGGAGCTTTATGAAATGAAGTAAAATGCAGGGGAGGTAGCGTAGAACCTCGGAAGGCAGAATGGTAGCCTTATGCAATGCGGGAAATAAAATACAGGGGAGGTAGCATAGAACCTCAGAAGGCAGAATAGTAGCCTTATGCAATGCAGGAAATAAAAATGCAGGGGGAGGACAGCATTTAGTCTCGAAAGGCAGAATAGTAGCCTTATGAAATGCAGGAATAAAATGCAAGGGAGGTAGCGTAGAACCTCAGAAGGCATAATGGTAGCCTTATGCAATGCAGGAAATAAAATGCAGGGGGGAGACAGCGTTTAGTCTCGAAAGGCAGAATAGTAGCCTTATGCAATGCAGGAAATAAAATACAGGGGAGGTAGCGTAGAACCTCGGAAGGCAAAATAGTATACTTATGCAATATAGGAAAATAAACAACACTAAGAGTTCTTAGCTGATGATAAATTGCGGTGATATGATTGTGGTGAATAAGCGTTGTTTGTGATGATAGTAAGCGTCGACATGTGCGATGAGTTTGAGAGCGTGTCCTTGAGGAATATGCATCTTGTGAAGATAGTAATGTGTTCTGGGCTTTCGCCGTCTTGGTGCCTGCATCCAAAGAAAAATTGTAACTTCTATAAAGGGGAAGGTTAGTTTGCACCCCCACTGGCTCGGCCTGTCTGCTTGACAACGAGGACTTTTTTGTTCATATCACAAGGGTAGCATTGCTAAACAAGCTTTTTTTTTAGCAAGAAAATATGCATGGTTTTATAAAAATATAACATATAATTTAAAGTAATTTCTTTGGATGAACCGACGACCACGACGTGGTTCAAGGCATTTCAACCTCTCTTGCTATGGAATTTTGAGGGTCCTCCTCAAAATTCTGCCCCAGTTGATGGGTGAATGCTTCTGGCTGTTGCTTGTGCGGTGTTCGGCTGCATTTGCTTTGGAATTTTGAGGTCCCTCCTCAAAATTCTGCCCCAGTTTCCATTCATGGGGAAAATAAAATTTTTATTAATATGTGACCGAACCCATAGGGCTGCCTACGTATCCCCTCTTAAACATGAATCGGGTCAAGCGTAGTTCAATTTACAACATTTGATAAAAGCATGAAAGTTACACATAGTAGCACTTGACTGCATCTGAGTTGATTGGCTTTGGCCAGATTTCTCCATCCATTTCTGCAAGTATGGGTGCTCCTCCTGTCAGCACTCGGTGAACCATGTACGGGCCTTGCCAATTGGGAGAGAATTTCCCTTTTGCTTCGTCTTGGTGAGGAAAGATATTCTTTAACACTAGCTGCCCCGGTGTGAATCGTCTCTGCTTGACTTTCTTGTTGAAGGCTCTGGTCATTCTATTCTGATATAGCTGACCATGACAAACTGTGTTCATTCTTTTTCCGTCTATGAGGGCCAATTTCTCATAACGTCTTCGTACCCACTCTGCATTGCTAAGTTCGGCTTCTTGTATGATTCTCAGGGATGGAATTTCGACCTCGGCAGGAATAACGGCTTCTGTACCATAAACCAACATGTAAGGGGTTTCCCCAGTTGATGTGCGGACTGTGGTGCGGTATCCTAGTAAGGCGAATGACAGTTTCTCATGCCATTGCTTGTGCTTCTCTATCATTTTTCTCAATATCTTCTTGATATTCTTGTTGGCATCCTCAACAGCTCCATTCATCAAAGTTCTGTATGCTGTGGAATTCTTGTGTTTGACCTTGAAGGTTTCACACATGGCTCTCATCAGGTCACTGTTGAGGTTGGAACCATTGTCGCTAATGATTGACTCTGGAACTCCGAATCGACAAACAATGCGGTCGTGGAACGGCCATGGTGAACTTGTTGCATTAAGCTCACTCGGAGGTACCTTTATCATATCCCCATGTATCTGACAACGGTGGCATTTTTGGACATACTGGATGCAATCCGTTTCCATGGTCATCCAGAAATAACCGACCCAAAGTATCTTCTTTGCTAGAAAAAACCCGTTCATATGAGGACCGCATGTACCAGCATGTATATCCTCCAATAGTTTTGTTGCTTATTTTTCTTCGACACACCTTAGTAAACCCAAATCAGGAGTCCTCCTATACAGGATCCCTCCGCTGTGAATGAAATTGTTTGACAACCTTCGAAGTGTGCGTTTCTGAGTAGTGTTTGCAAGTTCTGGATATTCTCCCTTTGCCAAGTACTCCTTGATATCATGAAACCAAGGCTTTCCGTCTGCTTCTTCTTCAACATGGGCGTAGTAGGCCGGCTGATTGTGGATCCCCACTGGGATGGGATCGATGAAATTCTTGTCTGGATGCTGGATCATAGATGACAAGGTAGCCAATGCATCGTCGAACTCATTGTGGATTATAGGGATGTGCCGGAACTCTATCTTTGTGAACCTCTTTCTCAACTCCTGTACACGATGTAGATATGTCACTATCTTGGAGTTCTTGGTCGCCCATTCTCCTTGTACTTTGTGTATCAATAGGTCTGAATCACCAATCACTAATAACTCCTGAACGTTCATGTCGATGGCCAAGTTGAGACCCAAGATGCAGGCCCCATATTCAGCCATGATGTTGGTGCAGGGGAACCTAAGTTTGGCGGATACTGGATAGTGCTGACCGGTTTATGATATTAAGACTGCCCCAATACCTACGCCTTTGAAGTTTGCAGCCCCATCAAAGAACATCCTCCAACCATCGTAGGATTCTGCAATGTCCTCTCCTACGAATGACACTTCTTCATTGGGAAAATACATTTTTAATGGTTCGTATTTCCCGTCCACAAGATTTTTAGCGAGATGATCTGCTAATGCTTGTCCCTTGACCGCCTTCTGAGTCACGTAAATAATGTCGAACTCACTTAACAGGATTTGCCATTTGGCCAGTTTGCCAGTGGGCATGGGCTTCTGAAAGATGTATTTCAATGGATCCATCCTTGATATGAGGTACGTTGTGTATGCACAGAAATAGTGCCTCAACTTTTGTCCGACCCAAGTCAGAGCACAGCAAGTGCGTTCCAATAAAGAGTATCGGGCTTTATATGGAGTGAATTTCTTGATAAGATAGTAAATGGCCTGCTATTTCCTTCATGTTTCATCATGTTGTCCAAGAACGCAATCGAAAGCTCCATCTAACACAGCAAGGTAGAGTAACAGAGGTCTACCTGGCTCGGGTGGTACCAGGACTGGTGGTGTTGAGAGGTATTCCTTGATTCTATCGAAGGCCTTTTGACAATCCTCGGTCCATTTGGTTGCAGCATCCTTTTTCAGCATCTTGAAAATTGGTTCACAAATGACGGTAGACTGGGCTATGAACCGGATGATGTAACTGAGCCTCCTCAGGAAACTCATAATATCCTTCTTGTTCTTTGGCGGCGGTAATTCTTGGATGGCTTTGACCTTTGATGGATCCATTTCTATTCCTCGGCGACTGACGATGAACCCTAGTAACTTGCCAGTAGGAACCCCAAATGCACACTTTGCAGGGTTAAGTTTCAAATTGTACTTCCTTAACCTGTTGAAGAACTTCCTCAGATCTTCCAAATGGTCAGTGGCTTTCCTTTATTTGATGATGACGTCATCCACATATACCTCGATCACCTTGTCAATCATATCATGGAATATAGTAGTCATGGCCATCATGTAGGTGGCCCATGCATTCTTCAAACCAAATGACATCATCTTGTAACAATACACTCCCCACGGTGTAATGAACGTCGTTTCCTCAGCATCTTCCTCGTCCATCCAAATCTGATGGTAGCCAGCGAAACAATCTACAAAGAACTGCAGCTCATGATTGGGCAATTATCAATTAGGATGTGTATATTTGGCAAGGGGAAGTCATCCTTCAGACTGGCCCGGTTGAGATCCCGCTAGTCGACACAGACTCTAACCTTCCCATCTTTCTTTGGCACAGGCACGATGTTAGCTAACCATGTCGGGTATTCAACCACCCCGAGAACCCTGGCGTTGATCTGCTTGGTGACCTCTTCTTTGATTTTCAATCTCATGTCTGGTTTGAACTTCCTGAGCTTTTGCTTCACCAGTGGGCATGCCGGCTCGGTTGGCAACTTGTGGGCCACAATAGACGTTCTGAGGCCAGTCATATCATCATACGACCAGGCGAATATGTCCTTATATTCTCTTAAAAAGTCTGTATATTCCTCCTTTTCTAATGGCGATAGATGAATGCTGATGCGTGTTTCTTTGATGTTCTCTGCGTTTCCCAGGTTGACAACCTCAGTCTCGTCCAAGTTAGACTTAGGTCTATTCTCAAAGTTCTCGAACTTTTTCACAATATCCTCAGGTATATCATCCTCGTCTGAATCAGAATCCGTTTTTGCATTGCCTCGTTGCATGTCACAGTCATCGGTTCATCAAGATAAGTAATAGTAATCCTATGAAAATAAAGTAATAGGGAGGAAAACAGTAGCAAGTAAATACACGATTTATAGAGAAACTGCAAATGCTTTGATAAATTGAATAAACATAGGAGCTATTTTGCAGAAACTAAAATGCGAAAAGGAAGAAAATTTTTAAATAAATAAATTNCCCCCCCCCCCCCCCTTCAAGAATGACATAGCATTCCATGTCCTCATCGCCCAAAAATAAATCCCTCATTGCCGCTAACGCTTCCTCTTCGTCTGTACCGTAGACGATATCAGCTTGCTGGAAAGTTTGTTCTAAGTGAGGTATTGGCTGCTCCAATGAGTAGTAGGGATTGTGCCATGGTGGCGGCCAGTTTTTGAATTCCTTCCAAGTGTACTCATACCCCATCCCGAAAGTGGTACCGTGCTTCTTGAGTGTTGATGGCTGCATCTGAACCACCATTGGGTTGAGAGTAATTGTGGGCTTCTTCGAAACTCCCTCTGCAATCAGCCCAATTGATCCCTCAGGATCCCAATCATCATCTTCTTCAATCATATGGACACCACCTTCATGGTCTGGCAGTGGATTATTGCGAACATTAGGAGCAGGGTCCTTGGCTACAATGATCGTGTTGTCTATGAGGGTTTGTATCTTGTCTTTTAAGGAATGGCATTCCTCGATGGTGTGTCCCTTCATGCCGGAGTGGTAAGCACAGGATTTTTTTGGGTTGATCCACTGAGAAGGGTTCTCAGGGGTGGCAGAAGGAACGGGTGCGACGTAACCGGTGGCTTTGAGTCTTTCATATAGTTGATCAATGGGCTCGGCTATGGCAGTATACTATTTTGGAGGGCGACGGTCGAAGTTAGGGAGAGGTCTTGAGATGTTTTGGTGAGTAGGTGGTGATTGGTAGTGAGAAGGTTGGGAATTGTAGGCATTGTAAACGGGAGCTGGTTGGGAGTATCTGGGCGAGGTAGGCTGATATGTGGGTGGTGGAGCTTGATATGCGGGTGAGGGTGCTTGGTATTTAGGTGAAGGTGCCTGGTAACTTGGAGCTAGTTGGTATGTGAATGAGGGTGTTAGATATACTTGGTATTTGGGCGGGGACTTGTCCTGTTGTGCAACCATCATGGCTCCCACATCCTTCTTTCTGGACACACCACCAAACTATAGAGCTTTATTAGTAGCCTATAAAGCTTCAAAGTTGGTAACCATACCATTTTTGATGCCTTCTTCGATTCGCTATCCCAACTTGATGATGTCAGAGAACTTTTGACCTTCGACCATCATCAGCCGCTCGTAATATTGAGTATCCTGAGCTCGTACAAAGAATTTCTTCATTTGTTCCTTTTCTAAGGCTGGCCCAACCTTGGCAGCTTCTGACCTCCAACGAGTAGCATACTCGTGAAAGGTCTTTGTTGGCTTCTTCTTTAAATTCTGGAGTTAGAACACATCTGGAGCATTCTCCGTGTTGAACCTAAATCGATCCATGAAGTCTGTTGCCATGCTTACCCAATTAGTCCATTTCTTTGGATCCTGGCCGATGTACCAGGACAGTGCATCTCCTTCCAAACTCCTTATGAAGAGTTTCATGCGGATTCTTTCATCTTTTCCCACGCCAACCAATTTGTCGCAGTAAGTTCTCAAATGGACTCTCGGATCACCAGTACCATCGAATATCTCGAACTTAGGAGGTTTGTACCCCTCAGGCAGTTCGACATCAGGCTGTATGCAAAGATCTTCATAGTTCAGCCCCTCAATCCCTTTAACTCCTTCGACGCCTTGAACTCGATTGGTCAACTTCTTGAGTTCCTCAGCCAAATTAGTGATAAGCCTATCCTTCTCGTCAGACTCAGGGGTATGTGGTGTGAAATGAGCCACGATTTCCACATAAATGGGATTATTGTAGGCCTGGAAGTGGTCTTTTGTCTGTTCCTGGAGAGGTGGAGTGTTATGGTGATAGGCATTGCATTGTGCTGGCGGGACTTGGTCTTTGGGGTGATTTGATTGTTTAGGGGTGTTTTGTGGTAAAGTGGGGTTTGGAGCATTTGGGAAGTGGACACCCGAAACATTGAGGAAAAGTGATAGGTGAGTCAAATTCTTGACTTGGTCAAGTTCCTCTTCGAACTTTAGCAGCTTCTTCTCCAGTGGAGACATACCCTCTTGCAGAACCTGAATACCCCGACCATCATCTCAACCTGTTCATCCATGTTGTCTTTTCTGACGCCGATTGCCTTTGCCATCTTAGTTTTACCCTTGCTTTTTCCTTTGGGAGGACTAGGAGGAGGAGGAGGAGGAGGAGGAGGGCCCCTTTGATCTTGTGCGGTAGGCGGATGATGCCAGAATGCACGAACCAACTTTTGGGGAGGGGAATAATAAATAAAGAAAAAAAAAAGTAATGAAGTTAGTGAGGATCATAAAAAAATATTGCAGTATTTAAACACATAAGGCAGAAATGTAAAGTGTGTCCTAAATTGGGGACCTTTTTGTGCCCGAGGTAGGTCTAGCGACAAATTGATTTGGAGAACTTAAGATGCTAAATGCCTCATTTTATTGATAATAAAATAGACAAATCCAACACGACTCTGAGAATGCGAATAATATAAAATGTCACTAATGGCCAGGGGCCTTATTACATCATAATGCAAAGTAAAGACAATCCTATCTACTTGGTCCTAGAAGAACCTTCCCCAGACTCGGCATCTCTGCTCGCCTTGATTAGTGTCCCCATCTCGCGGAGTCCCAGCAGTAAGTAGGTCCTAGCTAGAATTCCTCCTTCGGCTCCCTCGGCCTTCTGACAGGTCTCGATCCTCCTAATGAACTTCTCATCTAAGTCGACTATGCTTCGCTCCAAGTGTGCTAGCCTCTGGGTGGAGGTGATGGCCATGTCTTTCCATTCCTCTATCAGCTTCTTGTTGGCCTCGTGTATTTTGTGATGATCTTCTTCACAATCACGGAGCCTCTTGCGCAACTGGTTGAGTCTAGTCGTTGCCTCGGCCTTCTCATCTATGACCCTGTGGCCTTGAGAAAACCCTGGCTCGATACTTCCACCCCAGTTATCTTCCAACAATCCCAGATAATAAGGAGAGTAACCAGCATGATACTTGTCGGGTGCAATAGTGTCCTTTTCTAACCGGATCTTGCAGTGCCACAAATGCTGAGCTTGGCACTTATGAGGGATGCCGTCATTTTGGAAATCTGCCCTGAGATGACTCATCTTCTCGAACTTTGTTAAAACTTCCTTCCTGCCTGCCTGCCTCATGACTCGGATTGGGACGTAAGGATACGTCCCTCTTAGACCAATCAATATCAGAAATGGGGTGTCTCGAGTTCGGATGATGAACTCGTCAGTTGGTAACCACTCAAACATTCATTGAATCTAACCCTCGGTCAAGTTTCCTAGCAACTCGGTCCATCCATTGGTTTTTCCGGCTGAGAAAACATTTCGGGGATGTAGTTCATACGCTTTGGATGATGGAAAGCAATATGATCATCCCAAATTCTCCTATGTATGTCTTGACGGTAGTCGCCCTTTTGCAAATGCTCAGTGAGCCACAGTTGGAGTTACAGATTGCAAACCTTGAAATGTTTTTCCCCTCGTTGAAACTTTTCCAAGGCTCGGTACATGTCAGCAATGATCATTGGCACGATACTGAAGTCCTTCCCGTCAATCCCTTCCATCAGAGTCTTGGTAAACATAGCCAACCTGGTGTGGATTCTTTCTTTCTTTGTCGGGAACACCATCAGACCCAAGAAGCATACTACAAAGACGAATACCCGGCGGTGAATGTGCCCCAGAGAAGTAAGGGCAAACTCTTCCTGATAAGTGCGGTAAGACTGGCTACAACCATACCTCTCGTACAAATAGTCAAAGGGGATGTACGAGTCTTCCAAGCAGACCAAGTTTGGGTTTTTCTTTAGTCCCATTATCTTGAGAAAACCTCGGCCTGTACGATTTTCAGGTATCAATAACCCTGGAGATTCCCAAGCTAAACCGGCTAACCCTCCTATTTCCTCTATCAATGGTGTCATCTCATTGTTTCCAAAGTGAAAGACCGACCGATCACAGTCCCAGAATAGGGTAGCAGCTTTTATCATCATGTTGTTAGGCTGAATGTCCAGAAGAGAGGGCAGGTTGCCCAAGTGTTTTTTGACGACTGTTTTGTCACTGGAGTGAAGATCCTACCACCAGTTTAGTATTTTGGGGTGGATTATGATGACCATGCAGAATCTGGGGACCTCGTGCCTCATTTCTGCAAAACAAACAGGTTAGGCCCTTATCCCCCACCAGACTCGACTATTTAACATCAATAATTAGCATGAGCATTTAGTTCTCCAACTAAATGCACAGAAAGTGAAGGCGTCTGTTTGGGTTCCAGGGAAACCCAATGGACTTTGGACAAGGCTATCTTAAAGGCTGTTGTGAGGACAACACGTTAGCCTGGCTAGGTTTGACCGTGATGCATGAAACATATAATAGAGTAAGGTTTATATGGGATTTTAGACCGGTACCCTTGGGCAAACAACTCAAGGGAGAAGGCACGGAACTGTCGAGTGCACCGCTGATCGACTAGTTTTACCGTAAATACGCCTTTCCAAATTTAGGGGTAGTAATATTGGAATAGTGCAACCACTCATTGTAAGCGATGCTATAGGATTTTTGTTTGGCACGAGTGGAATATGAATGCGGAGCATGATATGCAATAAATAACATTTAAACAAGTAGGCATGTATTTTCACATTGAGGAAAGCGGTAAAGAAAGGAAATACGGTAGTTATAATTGAAAGCACTTACAAAGAAAACATGAAGATACGTCAGTTTTGTTCAGGTGAAATAAATACTTGCGAAATTAAACAGTTAACAGCATATAACGGGAATAGGAAAGGGTATAAACATTTAAATAGAAATTGAAAGGTCCAAATTCAAAAGACAACCTGTAATGGTGTAAGCCTAGGGAATATCCTCAGCAGAGTCGCCATGCTGTCGCACCCCCTTTTTTCCTCGCACGGGTCAGGTGCGGAGAGATCGGGTTTATGATATTTTGGACAACTTCTTAAAGGAAGAGGTTTAAGGAAGAGTCGCCACCTAACAATTTTGTGGTGCGTTAGGGCACCTAGAGTAGATAACTCATGAACTAGTTTGCATTACCAGAGATTGGGTAAGGTATTGAAGTTATCCTAAGGGGAAGGTGTTAGGCACCCCTCAAGATCCACAATTACGTGTCCCATCCAAGAAGTTTTTTGAATTTGGACGGTAAACAAATAGCAAGTAAGGTTCATATAAGAGGGGATTTCAAACAAGTATGAAAATCTTTAAAGGTTTTTTTTAGGAAAGAATTGTCCTAGGTCTAAATTAATACGGATCATATCAATGCAATACCTGGTAATCACTCCTCGAAGAGGGAATACACGTGGTATTAGCGCATTGGTCATCATATATGTATTCTACCCTTCCCACCTTGTAGAGGTTATTTAAAGAAGCGTGTGTTGGTCATGAAAGCTTATTGCGTGCTATTACCCGTCCCATTATATAAGTCTTGGAGGGTGTTTAGGATTACTAATACTACAAGGTGGGTACTAGGCTGAACCCTCAAGTTTTAAAGGATAAACTCTAGGCGACCAGTAGAAAACAGTTAGGACTTGCACATAAAGGATTCACATAGGCAGTTAGGGGGCTCATATATCCCTCCACAAATAAAATAAGTAAAATATCACGTCTCAAACACAACAAAGGTCTCAAAGTCAGAACTTAAAGCAGGAAATTTGAGTGTGAAAACAGCAGGTTTTAACGAGCTTTTAACAAAGGGAATATTTTGAAAATAACTCAGTAATAAAGCAGGAATAAAACATAGTAGTTTGAAGACATAACGAATAAAAAATAAACAGAGAGATTTACAGAAAGGAGTGACTGATTTTGGAAATCCAGTATTTATAAGACAGAGCAGGAATTTAGAACAGCAGCTTCAATGAATTTTCAGTAAAAAGTGAATGAATAATCTTGGCAACCAGAAATTTTGAAAGCAGAGCAGGGAATTTAAATAACAGAGTGATTTTTTTGTATTTCGAAAAAGGGTGAATAGTTTTAAAAATTCAGCAATTTATAGGCAAAGCATGAGTTGAGGATGGTAACAAACAGCAAAGTCTTAAGGATTTCAGAAAAGGACTGATTGGTTTTAAAGACCACCTTTTAATACAGGCAAGACATAAAACAGTTGATTTTGGTTTTAATAAGTATTAGGCCTAAGGTTTGCCTAGGCGTCCGTATATATACTGATTATGCACACATTGATTATGAGTCCTGAAGCATGATTTCTAGATGCAAATGGAGAAGCAGTATCATTACGACATAATTTTTTTATAGTTATTAGCTGTGAGCAGGATTTTTAAAATAAACATGAGAATAGCAGAGATGCTGCAGTGAACAACATAAACATGGTTTCTAATGCATGGTATGCATGTCCTAAGCATGATACTATTGCACACATAGGTAAATAAATCCTATAGTCATGATTTCTACCCACAACTATCTAAGCATGCATAATCCCCTCCCATAATTACTATCCAGCCCCAAATATTCGTTCACAGATTATTACAGGCCAAAAATAATGAATTACACAACTGAATAAAGGCAAATCAAGAAGATATACTATAGGGAGCCTAAAAATAGGCCCAAAGTACCAGATCCCTTTGCCATATGCCATGACCTTTCAACCCAAGTGTGTCATGGTATCTAAGGACCTCAAAAAATCTTGGACAGCGCTCACACCCAGGTATCCTAGCCAGGGATGAGTAAGTACAGTGTAGAAGGCCAGCCTTGAGTGTCAGAGTTCAATGGGTACTCAGAGGTACCCAAGGTAGTGCTCACATGAAGGGGGCAGAACCTAGAATCTAAGAGTAGTAGGAAGTGCTTGGAGTTTAAAGAGAATTTTGAGTTTGAAAAGAGTAGTTTGAAACAACAGCACTTTTGAAAATAACTTTAGAAAAAGTAATAAAGAATTTTGTAAAAAATAGTTTATCAAAGAGAGAAGCAATACAACTACAACCAGCACGTAAAGGACTCATGAAAGAACAAACACAAATAGGGGTAAGGGGTTGGGGACAAATAACTTAGATATCAGCAGTAGAATAGAGTTACAGATTCTCATAGTTATCACATAGTTGTCACAAAACATCATAGATTAATAGAGTCAGGATTGTATAGTATTCAGGTGGCAGGAGAGGCAGGTTTACAGCATAGGATGAAATCAAGTAACAACAATCAAGTCAAGGTAATAAACATCAACTTATGAACACATAAGCATGCTGGAGACATATGAGACTCAAAGGAAAGGAAAATAGTAAGGGGGCATGCTAATTACATAATTACAGGGAACCATATGGAAAACAAGATACATATTGTAACGACCCGGCTAGTCGTTCCGAGAATTTAGCCCCGTTGCCCCTGTTTCTACTTCATTTTATATGGTTCAGCTTTATTTGTGTGTGTTGGGTCGGTTGATTCGGGTTCAGAGTGGTCATGGTGAGCATTGAGGCAATTAGTCTCTCAAGGTAGCCAAATAGTTGAGAAAGTCAACTGAGAGTTGACTTATTGGTGAACGACCTCGGAATTAGGATTTTATGGCTCGAATAGCTTCGTTAGGTGATTTGGGGCTTGGGAGTGTGTTCGGAATATTTTTGTGATGTCCGGAGTAGAATTAGGCTGAGTTGGCATACTCACATTACTCTGCACCTCTGTGTGCATATTGAGGAGCAGATATATATATATATATATATATATTACAGTGGAGACGAATCGTGGGGATATAGAGGTAGTTGTTCAGCGTTCGCAGCATCTTTGCTTTCCCTTCCTGTTGTATTTAGCTTTGATTCGGAGTTTTGTATCATAATACTTTATTTTGGCTTATTTCACTAGATGCTCATGACAGGTTGGCTCCGGATTTTGGGGATGGCAGTACTGTATATAAAATTTGCCCATTATATTAAGAACTTTCTGTATATTGTTATTAATGGCTTGAAACTTAAATGGGATTTTCAAAAGAGAAATGTGAACACGCGGAAGTCGGCTAGCCTAGTTCCATGATAGGCGCCATCACGTCCGGTTAGGATTTGGGGTCGTAACACATATTTAGACTTTACAAAAGGGGAATACATGTCAGGGGTTAAGTTAGTTACATGGTAGACAGTAGAACCATAGGATAAAACACATAAGGAACAGTAAGTAAATAAACAAGAACTGGAGCATATTGTGTATAGGTGCTATAAAGCTAAATCAGAAAACATACCAGTCATAGAATAGAGAACCGCAAAGTGTAAGAGATAGCACAGCAACAGCGGTATGCATAGAAAAGAGAGCAGCAGAGAACAATAGTGTGCAAGCAGTATGCAGAAACACAAGATCAGTGGGGATTACTCAGTCTTGGCTTTCAGCCGACTAAGTAGTCAATAATAGATACAAAGAGCAAGAAGAGGTATGAAAGCACAGAAAAATTCAGAGCAATGTATGTGTGTTTGTGCTCTCAAAATCAGTCTTTGTGTGTGTGTTTAAAGAAAGAAGACATGGTCCTTATATAGTTTTTGAAAACAAGTAGTACATGGGTAAGGAGTGCACAAACATGGAAATAAAATCAATTAACACCAATTAAGACAAACGGGACTCCTTTAAAGGAGTCTAGTTTCAAATGGTAAAGTCAAGGCAGAACAAGGAAAAGAAATCAGTCCAATAGGACTGATTCTATCAAATTAGGACAAGGAAATCACATAGTGCATAAATAAAGCCAAATACATAGTGTATAACTAAGGAAAGTTGAACTGCTATTACATTTATAAAATAAAACAGGGTATTAGTTTTGGAAAATCAATTGAGAGGATCTCGGATTCAATCACAGGAAATCCCAAGAAATTAAGGAAAGCATCACATAAATATGGAAAGAATTAAAAATTGGTACAGAATTGCACAAAATCCTGTATTCAAGGTAAACATCACAGGCGGGGAATTTTACACAAGTAAATCAATATAAATCAATCAGTAAAGAGCTAGTAAGGTAAAGGGTCGGAGTCATTTAAATTGCAGTTATTGATTAACACAAAGAGATACTCGTTAGAACAGCAGAAATTAGAGGTCATGACAATGAATCGAAGCAAGAGTCACAAAGAACACACGAACACATAGTCAAAGAGTAAAGATCAACCCAGAACACTAGGGTTTCATCAATAACAGTTCAGATAAAACAAAATCATGAGATAATCGTTTAAACAAGCATAGATGGCTAAAAATCAAAAGGAAAGTTGTTTGAGAACAGGGTCGAGAAACCCTAGTTTTGAAACTGTTAAAAAACAAGATTTTCTGGAGAAAAATATAAATAAACTTTATAATATGGTAAATATAAAACGATCTTAAGGAACACCCAAAAATACAGAGGACTAGGGTTTCGTGGAATCCAGAAGAGAGGGCAAACCTCATGAACGACCTCGATTTAAGCCGGAGATACTGCAAACTTACTCAAACGGTCGGGGGGTGGCCGGAAAATGTCAAGAGACCCAAAGGGAGGTGAGTGAACCGCTCCAGGTTCATCTTAGGACCCTAAGTTATCACTGGATCGGTACAAGGGGTGTGGATGACCACGAGACAATGAAGACCCAAGGTTTCCGGTGAGAAACCAACCGGAGAGGGTGGACGGAACCCATCGGAGAGGGAGAAGTCGAGGAGACTTCTAGAGAGAACTAGAGAGTCACAGAGAGAGATAGAGAGAGAGAGAGAGAGAGAGAGAGAGAGATGGTCTCGAAAGAATGAGAGACGGGAGGGGGTTTGGTTAGAATTATTTTAGGAAAATTGATTTTGGGTCGTTGATCTATCTTGATCAACGGCTCAAATAGATTGAGGGGTTGGGCTGGGTAGGAATTGGGCTGGGCTGGGTGAATTGGATTAATAAAATCAGGTGGATTTAGGGTTTAAAAGTGGCTAAGTTTTAAAATAAAAAATAGGCCAAATGTTAAATACCCAATTTAAATAGAATAATTAATTAATTAAAATAGCTAATAACTGCGTAAAATGAAATTAAGACCAAATAAATGAAATTGAGATGATTAACTACTGTAAAAATATAAAAATGATCAATTACAGATAAAAAATGATATAAACGTACATTTGTGCTACTATTGCAAAATTGCTATAATAATGCCAACATTGGCTAATTTAGGGAATAATTAAATCCTAAATGAATTGAATATGATTATGAATAATATGTTGAGTAAGAAAATGTCTTGAAATTAGTTATAACACCATCTATGCATAATTATAGAATATAAAACATTAAATAAACAGGAAAAATAATTTGTAAAAAATACGAAAAATTATGGGAAAACATCAATTACTTTAAGGAGTGATTTTGAAGGTATATATGTAAATTTGAAAATAATTTGAGGAAAAATTGGGTATCAACAGTCATCTGACATGTGCGCCATTCTAAAAACAGTGAGAAATATGAAGTTCGGGGTTTCATAGCCTCAGGACAAGATTTATAACCGTTAGTTACCTCCACCGGGCCACAATACTAATCCGCGATGCTCTTTCCCCTCAAATCGGCTCCCGATTGCTCCGGATATAACCAAAACCAGATTAACATCATCAATATACGCTAAAGGAACACAACCCAATCGAAAACTATCAATTTAGACACAATTCTCGAAATTCAGCCAAACCCGAGCCCTGAGCCCACATCTCGGAATTTGATAAAAATTACATCACAAGAAGAATAATCCTCCCACGATTTCGTACATACCAAGAATATCAAAATCGAACCACAATTGCCCACTCAAATTACCAAAAGAATTTTCAAATTTTTCCACCCATTTTTCCCAAATTCTCTACTTAATTCCTCAAATTGCATGGTGAAAATCAAGACAAATTCATGAAATTAAACCAAAAATGATTGAAGAACACTTACCACAAGAATCCCACTGAAAATCTCGTCCAAAATCTCCTTCCCCCGAGCTCTCAAATGGAAAAATGAGTTATGGCCAAGAACCCCCGAAATTAGAACTTAAACTGTCTGCCCAGACTTTTAGTCTGTGCGATTGCGGAAAAAGGCACGTAATCGTGAAGAACAAAATTCTGTCCAACCAAACTAACCCTATGCAATAGCAGAAACACATATGCGATCGCGGAAGACAACTCCTCAAAGCAATGCGATCATGACCAGCTCTATACGATCGCATAGAGCAACTCCATCACCTCATTGCCACACGCGCCCACACAGTGCGATCGCAAATAGCCTCACGCGACCGCACTGTTTTGCATCCTCCCACTACGCGATATCGAACCATACATTGCGTCCGCATAACACAAGTTCTACTGCCTCACCAACCAACCCTATGTGATCGCAGCCTCACCATTGCGATCGCATACAAGGAAACAAGATCAAGAAAACACAGCAACAACAGCAGTCCTTTTAAGGCCAAACACACTTCCTTAACCACCCGAGACCCCCGGGACCTCAACCAAAAACAACGCAAAAACACCAAGATCACATCGGACTCAAGCCTATGAACTTTAAGATTTCTAAATTTCGCCAATGATGCCGAAACCAACCAAAACACGTCCGAATGACCCGAAAATTTGCACACATATCCAAAATGACACTACAAACCTGCTCCAACTTCCGGAATTCCATTTTGACCCCTATAGCATATTTTCCACCGCCGATCGGAAATCACCAAAAACTAACTTTCGCCAATTCAAGCCTAATTCTACATCGGACATCAAAACCACATTCCGAACACAATCCTAAGCCCCAAATAACCTAACGAAGTTATCCAAGCCATGAAATCTACATTCTGAGGTCGTTTACCAATAAGTCAACTCTCAGTTGACTTTTTCAATTGTTGAACCAAGTTAAGAGACTAAGTGTCTCATTTC
This sequence comes from Nicotiana paniculata, assembly GCA_005239505.1. NCBI lineage: Eukaryota > Viridiplantae > Streptophyta > Magnoliopsida > Solanales > Solanaceae > Nicotiana > Nicotiana paniculata. The sequence continues at coordinate 19,920 of ML357109.1, read as the reverse complement.
TCTCCAAAAATCCCTCTGAACCCGAGCCACCCAATCTAACACAATATAATGAAGTTGAACCACATATAATAAAGTCGAAACGGGGGAAACAGGGCTATTACTCTTGGAACGACCGGTCGGGTCGTTACAAGAAGGCGGTTCACCTACCCCCCACGGTTTTCATGTCATTCTCAAACCGTCCATGGCCATCTGAGTAAGATCCTCCCATCTCCGGCTAGAACCTCTGGTTTCTAAGCTGACTTTCTCTCTCTCTTTGGTTTCTCTCTCTGAAACTCTAATTTTAACACTGGATTTGTTAGATCTGCAATAGATCTGGGTATATTTCAAGGTATTTTGCTGTTTTCTTAAAGATTTTCAAATTTTCCTAAAGCATCTCTTCATCTTCAAACTAGGGTTTCTTAATCCCTTTTCAAAAAATGATTCTTCTTCTAACTTTAGTGTTATTGTATGATTTTCACTTTGTTTAAACAACTTGTTTAAGTTTTTCCTTTATCTGATTTTATTATGTTGAAAACCCTAAGTTTCTTGGTTTAATCTTTGGGTTCTGAGTTTATCTTTATTGTTCGTTCTCTCAAACTTGTTTGCATGTTTGATTCTCATGAATCTACTTCGATTAATCTAAGTATTTTTGTGATTTTCACCCTGTTTAAATTACTAGGGTTTCTGATTCTGCCTATTTCTGCCTATTATGTGCTTACCTCGCTAACTCTCAGAGGTTTATGTTTATCAGTACTATATTCCAGTTTGAATCCCTGATTCTATATGATCTTTACTTTACCATGTCTATTAGGGTTCTAATTCTTTCCTTCTACATTGCTTATCATGTGTTTATTCTGTGCAATTTGTGTTGATTCCCCCTAATCAGTACTATTTCCTATTTGAACCTTGATTCCCTGTGATTGATACCTTTCACTAATACCTTATGATGATTTCCCTGCTGATTTTCCGACCTTAGCTTATTTCTTGCCTTATCTATGCTGTCAAATTAATTCACATGTTATTTCCTTAAATAGAATCCTCTGAACCTAGCCTCAATTACATGTTCTATACTGGTACTGTGCTGAAATTATTTCCTTATTGTGTTATATTCCAGTCATATGGTATGTTTCCTTATTTATTGCATGTCTATTACCGTTCAAAGTTAACTCCTTAATTGAAGGGAGTACTTATATTGATCTTATGTTGATTGATTCTGATTCCTCAATCACTGCCTGACTTTGATTGTTACATTATTTCTCTACCTAGTTTCAAACCATATATACTCTTCTCATTAATAGTTTTCCATACAGGAACACATTAGTTCAAAAGCTCTCTCTCATACTCAAAGCTTTTCTACTTTCTTTCTTTCTTTGTTACTTACTACTATTCTGAATTAGCCGGCTGCAAGCCAAGGCCAATTATTGTGCTCTCCTATACTTCACTTTGTGTTTACTATCTCTTTACTGGTATGTTCTGATTTCAATTCAAGTCCCAAAACCAACATGTTTCTTTTACTGCTTCAGTTTATCATGTTTCTGATAGGTTTCTATCTATGGTTTTGTTGTTCAATATGTAATTGACATGTCTACAGCATTCTTCATCTAGCATATTATGTTATGTCCCACTGCCTCTTAGGATCAGCATGCTTATGAATATGTTATCCCCTTGTAGTATGTCCCAATGTGACTCTACTCTATTTTATGTTTACCTGGTTTCTAGTATGAACCTTTCTTTGCAAAGCAATTTGTATCCTAAGTTGTCTGATTCTGTGTTGATTCTGAAATTCATGCTGTGTTGATACCATTATCTATCCCCTAATCCCCATAAACCCCCTACAAGAACTTCTATGCTCCTGTATACTATATGCTCTATGTGTCCCCAATTCCCATCACCCCTGTATGAAGGACTGTGATTTGAATGTGTTGAATCTGTTTGTGGTGTGATTAGTCTATTGTTTGTTAATTGTCCTACTCTTATCAAAAAACTATTTTTTACTAAACAAATCTCCTATTTTATAAAATTGTTTCAACTAAGTCTTTTTCAAACACTGTCTTTATATTGAAACCTTTTCAAAACTATGTCAAGCACTCTCACTCTATTCTTAGGTCCTTAGGTTCTGCCCCCTCCAGTGTATGACTGCCTTGGGATTCCTGTGAGATCCCTCTGAACTCTTATGCACTGGGGGTTGGCCCTTCCACACTGCACTTACTCAATTATGGTTATGAAATCTGGGTGTGAGCACTGCCTGGGATCCCTTGAGGTCCTTAGGGAACTCTGACACACCCGGATATGAGAAAGGATATGAAACACTTGGGCACTTGAGGTCCTGGGAATATGGGCATGTTTTTCAAGCTCCCTATAGTTTAACTTCTTCTTTTCCTTTATGTATGTATGTAATTTACTCAGTCAGTCTGTAATAATTATTTATAAACAGATATTGGGGATGTCTAGTGAAGTGGGAGGATAGCCATATAGTTCTGTTAACATCATCGGGTAGAAATTATGTTTTAAGATTTACATTGTTTCTATCTGCATTAGAATCCATGTTTTAGGACCAGCATGTTCATTTAAACCATGCCAAGCATGCACTAGATACCATGTTCCTAGGATTTCATGTCTACTGTTTTAGCATCTCATCCATGCTTTTGGTTATCGCTTAGAAATCCTGCTCCTAGGACAATAAACAACGTTAACATAAAAGTTGTTACTCCGGTGCATTCAAAATCATGTCTCCATCACCCCGTAAGTGCATATTAGATACCATGCTCTAGGATTTCGTTTACATCTGCTTAACCACGTCTAGTTTACTACTGGCTCACAAAAAAGGTAGAAACAGTGTAACATCTAATTGTCTTGCCCTTATAAAACTAGTAAAAATCTCTGCATAACCGTATCACCTAGAACAGCATGCTTTTAGTAAAACAAATTCTGAACTATTTTTCAACAATTCTAGTAATTATTACGCATAACCCCACGCCTAGGAAAGACTTAGGTAATCAATCTCTTTAAATGCTGGAACACTACTTCGTTGTGTTTGTTGTTAAAGGCTAACAGGTTTTAAAATCAGTAGGCAAACTGATTAGGTCCTTGCTATTGAGTTTATAAATAAAGGTGCATACTTCTGTGCATTGATATTCACTTGGATATCCTGTCTTAGGATTCTGTCTAATAAAACTGCCTCTTGTTTGTGTTTGAGACGTGTTTCGTATGTGCATTATCTATGGAGGTATATCTGAGCATCTTAACTATTTTTTCCTTCATTTATTTGTAAAGTCCTATTTGTTCTTGCATGTCGCTTAGAATTTTATCCTTTTATCCTTAGGGGTTTTGTCTAGAACTGCCTATATTTAGAGGTCCTAAATTCCTTCATGGACATTAAGAAGGGACGGGTAACAGCACGCATAGAGGTCGTTAAATAAACTCGCTTAATAACCACTAAGGGGTAGGAAGGGTAGACATGGATATGNAACCTAGGACCCCCCCCCCCCTATCCCGTACACATGTGTGCTTAGATTGTAAAACCTCCGGAATTTTGTATATGTACTTAGCCTTTAAATCTTTTAAACTTAAGCACATATGTGTGCTTAGACTGCGAATCTTCTCAAAAACATTTATGTTTACCTATGTGCTTTTATTGCTTATGTGCTACCTGTTTTAAAATTCACAAAGTTTATTTGGCATGGAACCACAGTTGTGGACTTCGAGGGGTGCCTAACACCTTCCCCTTGAAGTAATTTTAAACCCTTACCCTATCTCTGGTCGTCACGCCCCAAATTCGAGGGATGCGACCGGCACTCGACCGGGTGACCCCCAATCAAGCGAACCTGATTAGCCTTTCCCACCCAATGTGTTTCCCCGTGTTTATAACATACATTATTTGTGTGGAACGGTGAGACAAGCTTAAAAGTGTGTGATTACCACATTAATTCCTACTCATGCATATTAGATACGCCACTTTCTGATATGGAACACGATTACAAATACATACAATCACTACCCAAAATATACATATACGTATACATATATACCCACGTGGTGTCTACGGAACCTCTAAGAGTACTAGGGACTTATACAATACTTTCCGGCAACAAGGCCCCGGCTATACCTTACAATACATAATGCACTCAAAAAGAGAAGGCCCGAACTACACATGGCCCCGAGAGGAAATGGGGCTCACCAGCACAGCTGAGAAGGATGAAGAGAAGGCACCATTAAAGGCGAGCTGAGCAACCTGCTATGGATCCACCTACATCCATATAAAAGATGTAGCACCCCCAGCAAAAGGGACGTTAGTACTGTGGAATAGTACTAGCATGTATAAACAAACTTTATCCCAAGTATAATCAAGCAAATACACAATTAGGGAACAGCAATAGAACCATTTAATCAATGCACGTAGAAGGACACAACCAGAATCAAACAAGATGCACAATCTCTCCTTTTTCCCTTTCAACATCATCATATTCAAGAGCTTATAGCTTTTCATTTCAGGAGTGATAACGATCACATTTCATCCTTATTACCTCGGCCACCCTTATCACCACAACCCATCATCCTTATTACTTCGTGTTGCGACGCGGAACCCGACCCTGCCTGACAATTTTAGTGCACAGCACAATCACAAACAATTTCATCACAAGAATCACCAATTCAAGGATACAAATTCATATCAACGACTCATTTATTTGGGCCCAAGGCATCATAACATCTATCAAGTAGAAATTTCATGAACACGGTGTTGCCACATTCACACAATTCAGTTACATTGTTTCACAATACTCTTTTTCATTACTTTCCACGTATGGCTTTCAACTATTTTACACATTTCCACGTTTGAGCACATTATCAATCTTTTGTGCATTACCCATCAAGCACCTTTTACAACTTTGTACAGCACTGTAGCATGACAATCCACCAGGAAGAATCAGAGAATAAAGTCTCACGTCTTAACACGTTTGAACAATCAATTCACATATTTCCAAACAAGGTACACATACCACACACTCGAACCCAACAACAGGATTCTACGAAGGTTAAAGTTAGCCATACATACCTGGGGTCGAAATTCCTTTTTAACCTTTACTCACGAATCACCGGACCGACTAGTACCGTCAATCTAGTTCACAATTAAACATATTCAACTCAGAATCGAGAGCCATGCATAAAATTTGAACCCTTTTTAAGCATTTATCAGCTTCTATATGACTCCCCCCTTAGATTGCCAACCCCTCATTTGTGAACTTTACCCCAACTCGCTTCCTCTTACTAGATTATGGACATTAGTGATCATGCATGCGAGGTATAAACTTATATTTTCAAGAATCAATTCATAAGAGTCCCCCTTTTGTTTAAAATCAGAAAACTAATGAAAAGAGTTTGGGGATTCTTACCTGTTAGAATGACGAAGAAGATGATTACTCAAAATTTCTGGGCTTGAGTGACTTTGAAAACCCAATTGGAAAAGATGAAGCTTTCTCTCTCAAGAACTCTCCCTCCCCTCTCTCTAATTTTGTTTAGAAAATGGCTAAAATGAAGGGGAGGGGTGTTTTAATGAACTGGGATCGGGTTTTAAAAATTAGAAAAATAGGGCCCGACAAAAGAATGCAGTCAAGAATGCGATCGCATTCCTGACATGCGGTTCGCAGATCTGACCGCACAATGGCCCTCAAGATGGGCCAAAAATCCAGAACACACTGCCCAGGTATGCGACCAATTGTGCGGTCCGCATACACGTTATGAGATCGCATACCGGACCGCATAGTGGACTTCAAATGGGGAAGCATTCTGCCTAGGTATGAGACCATTATGCGGTCTGCATACACGATGTGTGATCACATAGTGCATCGCATAACACCTACTTTCTCGAAAATTGCATTCTTTAAGTCTCGGGGTAGTTTTTACTCAGTTTAGGTCCGTTTTAAAATTTTCCACAATAAAAATAGCTCGGGGACTCATTCGGGCATTATTTTAAAACGAGAAAATGTTACAGGTCTTTACATCCTTCCCCCCTTAAAATCATTCGTCCTCGAATAGGGTTTTGGAAATCAATTAGTTTTGAAAGCATGACATGCGATCTTCCAGATTTTCACTAACTCTAATATTTCAGAAAAAATTTGCCAGAGTTCCCTTTGTAACTAGACCTACCTACCTATCAGAGAGCCCCCGAAACGCATTTCCAAGCACCATTACACAGTTTTAGTCACCCAATAACTTACACACAACGTTTTTACCTCAACAATTGGCAATTATTCAATCATTTTGTCAACTACACATAGTTCTTTCCTCTCATACCACAAATTTGCACATGATTCACATTTTTGCACATCACTTGGTCGTTTTAATGAGTCACATACAACCCAATCGCCTTAATATACTGTATTCATTTCAATTAATCATTACCAACCTATACTACTATTAATCACTTGCCTAACACATACGTTCCACAAAACTTTTATTTACCTCAAGGGTTGCACACTACCCCAACTATAACAGCGAGTCCGATTTTAGCACACATTGGGAAATTACAGCAATAAGTCAAATAGGGGAAGATGGTGCTTTTGCACAGAACCGAACGTAAAGTTAGAGGAGAGGGTTATGGCTACTAGACTTGCTCAAATAAGTGGGGATATCGTTCTTTCATCTCATTTTCCGCCTCCCACGTGGCTTCCTCAACGCATCGACTTCACCATAATACTTTAACTGAAGAGATTTCTTTGTTCCTCAATCTACGAACATGTCTATCAAGGATAGCAACCGGAACCTCCTCATATGATAATTCTTCATTAACCCCAATGGTCTCAATTGGTACGATGACTGATGGATCTCCAAGCACTTTCTTCAACATGGACACGTGGAACACCGGGTGCACTAACGACAATTCATGGGGTAATTCCAACCTATAAGCCACTTGTCATATCCTTTGAGCAATCCGATATGGCCCAGCATACCTTGGGCTTAATTTCCCTCTCTTCCCAAACCGCATCACTCCCTTCATGGGAGATACTTTCAAGAATACCCAATCATCAACTTGGAATTCCAATTCTCTTCGATGAACGTCCGCATAGGATTTTTGACAGCTCTGAGCGGTTTTCATCCTCTCCCGAATGACTCTGACTTTTTCCAATGTCTGGTGCACAAGATCTGGCCCTAACAATTCTGCTTCACCAACCTCGAACCACCCAATCGGAGATCTACACCTTCTTCCGTACAATGCCTCAAATGGGGCCATCTGAATGCTAACGTGGAAGTTGTTATTGTAAGCAAATTCGATAAGCGGTAAATGATCATCCCAACTACCCCAGAAGTCCAATACACAAGCCCATAACATATCTTCAAGCATCTGAATAGTACTCGCTGCCTGACCATCATGCGGGTGGAAAGCTGTGCTGAGATTTACCTGAGTACCCAAGCCTTGCTGAAATTTCCTCCAAAAATTAGCTGTGAACTGGGCTCCTCGGTCTGAAATAATAGAACACCTGACTATTTCCTTGGTATACAACTGAGCATAATGTTATGCAGTATCGACGGACTTGACCGGCAAGAAGTGAGCTGATTTCGTGAGTCGATCCACTATCACCCAAATCGAGTCGAACTTACGCTGAGTGCGAGGTAACCCTACCACTAAATCCATGTTTATCATTTCCCATTTCCACATCGAAATTCCCATAAGCTGAGTCAACCCACCAGGCCTCTGATGCTCTGCCTTCACCAACTGACAATTCGGACATTTAGATACAAAGTCTGCCACACCTCTTTTCATACCGCTCCACCAATAAATTTCCCTTAGATCTTGATATATTCTCGTGAAACCATACTTGAAATTGTGATCTTCTGCCATCACTCTCTCCTGAAGATTATCCACATTAGGAACACATAACCTTCCCTGGCACCGCAAAACACCATCATTGCTCCCGAACAGAAATGACGAGATCTTGCTATTCATAACTACCTCCTTCAACTGCGCCAATGCTGGATCCATAAACTGCTTTTCCTTGACTTCCGTTACAAGCGATGATTCCGCCTTATTATGCACCATGACTTTCCCCTCGTCTGAAGTCGAGAGATACACACCCAGACTAGCCAACTGACAAACCTCCCGAGCCAACGGCCTCTGATCTTCCTCCAAATGAATCAGACTACCCATAGACATCGACTAAGGGCGTCGGCCACTACATTTGCTTTCCCTGGATGGTACAGAATGTTCATATCATAATCCTTAAGAAATTCTAACCATCACCGCTGCCTTAAATTTAACTCCTTCTGCCCGAACAAATATTGGAGACTCTTGTGGTCTGAGAACACGTCCACATGGACCCCATACAAATAATGCCGCCATATTTTTAATGCAAACACAACTGCCGCGAGTTCTAAATCATGCGTCGGATAATTCTTCTCGTGATTCTTGAGTTGCCTGGAAGCATAGGCTATAACCTTCCCGTGTTGCATCAACACACATCCCAAACCAACCTTTGAAGCATCGCAATAAACCACAAATACCTCCGTGCCTTCTGGAAAAGTTAACACCGGTGCTAAAGTCAATCTTGATTTCAATTCCTGAAAGCTCTTCTCACAAGCATCGGACCATTGGAACTTAGTTGCCTTCTGCGTCAATTTAGTCAATGGGGAGGCGAGGGTAGAGAACCCCTCCACAAACCTTTGATAATACCCGGTTAGACCCAAGAAACTGTGAATCTCTGTCGGGGTCGTCGGTCTAGGCCAATCTTTTACTGTTGTGATCTTCTAGGGGTCAACCTTAATCCCTTCTCTGGAAACAACGTGACCCAAAAATGTGACTGACTCCAACCAAAATTCACATTTTGAAAACTTGGCATACAATTGGTGCTGATGAAGAGTCTGCAGAACTGCCCCGAGGTGATTATCATGGTCCTTCCGACTTCACGAGTAGACAAGGATGTCATCAACAAAAACAATCACGAAGGAGTCAAGAAACGGTTTGAAAACTTGATTCATAAGATCCATGAAAACCGCTGGAGCATTGGTCAGTCCAAAGGACATTACCAAAAATTCAAAATGGCCATAACGACTTCTGAAGGCGGTCTTAGTAATATCCTGTTCTCTGATCTTCAACTGGTGATACCCCGACCGTAAATCAATTTTGGAGAAGAACCTCGCACCCTGCAATTGGTCGAACAAAGCATCTATCTGAGGCAGTGGGTAATTGTTTTTTATAGTGACCTTGTTGAGCTGCCGATAGTCAATACACATCCGAAGCGACCCATCCTTCTTCCTGACGAAAAGAACCGGAGCGCCCCACGGCGACACACTCGACCGAATGAACCCCTTCTCTAATAAGTCTTTCAACTGCTCCTTTAACTCCCTCAACTCTGTTGGCGCCATTCTGTACGGTGGAATACAGATTCGCTGCGTATCTGGAAATACATCAATCCCGAAATCAATCTCCCTATCTGGCAGAATCCCTGGAAGCTCTTCCAGAAACACTTCAAGAAACTCATTCACGACTGGAACAAACTCGGGGGCAGATACTTCTCAAGTGGTGTCTGCAACCCGGACCAAGTGATAAACACACCCCTTTTTAATCATCTTCGAGGCCTTAAGGTAGGAAATAAACCTACCCTTTGGCACCACACTATGCCCTTTCCACTCAATAACTGACTCATTAAGAAACTCTAGTCTCATAATTCTGGTTCGGCAGTCGAGATTATCAAAGCACGAGTAAATCCAATCCATCCCCATGATAACATCAAAATCTACCATCCCAAGTTCGATAAGATCGGCCTTGGTATCTCCACCACACACCGTGACAACACAATTCCTATAGACTCGCGTGGCTGTAATGGAATCACCAACCGGAGTCGACACAGAGAACGGCTCATGAAGTTGTTCGGGTTCTATCCCAAAACTTGAAGCAATAAACGGGGTAACATAGGACAAGGAGGACCCCGGGACAATAAGAGCATAACAATCAAGGGCTTGGACAGTCAGAATACCTGTAACAACATCTGGGGAAACCTCCGCACTCTAGCGACCACTCAAAGCATAGAACCGGATGGGCCCACCTCTACCACGAGCCCCACCTCTAACTACACCACACCCTGCTGGAGCTGGAGACGTACTGAAGATGCGGCGACCGAAGAACCGGACGGCTAAGCAAAACCACTACCCATGCCCTGACTGGGCGCACGGAAATCCCGCTGAATATGACCTCTCACCCCTCACCCGTAGCATATGGGGATATCCAGGTAACAAGACTCGGTATGTAACCTCCCACACTTAGGGCACAGAGCCCTCCTCTGCTGTTGAAACCTCCCTCCTGGACGACCGTACTGATGGGGTCTCCTACTACCTGATCTTGGCCCCCAGTGGATGCTCTGCTGATAATGAGGCACTGATGGAGGTGCGCTAGATGAGGACTGAGCATAAGATTGGGATGGCCCTGATGGTCCTCTCCCCTGAACTGGTCTCCCTCCCCCAACTGAACTCCCCGAGTGGCCCGCCGACCGGGCCCTGTTGATACTCTCCCTTTCCGACCTTGTCTTCAATTTTCTAGCCTCTGTGGCCTGGGCGAATCCCACTAGCTTACCATAATTCATGTCTGAGTGCAAGGCAGCTGTAGCAGCTTCATTCACAACCAAGGGACTGAGGCCCTGGACAAACCGTCGAACTCTAGCATCCATAGTCGATACCAACTGAGGAGCGTACTTGGAAAACCTCACGAACTCCATGTGGTACTCCCACACACCCATATTACCCTGCTTGAGAACCTCAAACTCGATATCACGGGCTGCCATAGTCTCGGGAGGCAAGAAGTGATCCATAAAACCATCAACGAACTCATCCCATCTCGCCGGAGGACTTCCCTCCCCGCTGGAATCCTCCCATATCTCGAACCAGGAATACGCTGCTCCCCTCAACCTGTAAGATGCTAACTCAACCTCCTCTGTCTCCGTGGCCTTCATAACCCGAAGCGTCTTGTACATTTCATCTAGAAAGTCCTGCAGAACGGCCTCTAGATCAATAACTGAGAACTCTGGAGGGGCCAAATGCAAAATCTGGTTGACTCTGGAACCGACGGAATCTCCCTGTTCGCTAGAGGATGCAGGGGCAGCATGAGATTTTTGGGCCTGAGCGGCCACCAACTGGGTCAACATATGAATAGCTCCCCTGAGGTCCCCATCGGAAGTACCGGGACATAGAGCTAGAACAGTGGAAGGATCAGGAAAATTGGAGGGAGGGGTTGTTGCACCCTCCGCCGCAGTAGGAATAGGAACACTCTGATCTGGAAATGGTAGGCCAGATGGATTCAAGTTCGGGGACTCGCTCTCACCCGCACCATCGGGTACCGAATTCATGGCCACACTTGGGGCGGCATTAGCCTCTAGGCCGAGTCGAGCTCTCTTCTTTGGTTCCATTACTGAAAATTTTGGAATAGAGCACGAGTTAGGCAAGAGTATTATCACTTTCCACTTCACTGCACGATATAGAGTAACAATAAAAAGGGTATTTCCTAAATGTCCATGTAGCCCCCAAATTATAGATGTGGTCGGCAACACACCGATAAGAAGAGCTCTACTAGACACGGCTCCGAGACATCCTAGGATACTTTTAAAATCTTAGGCTCTGATACCAAGTTTTTCACGCCCCTAATTCAAGGGATGCGACCAGCACTCGACCGGGTGACCCCCAGTAGCGAACCTGATTTGCCTTTCCCACCCAACGCGTTTCCCCGTATTTATAACATACATTATTTATATGGAACGGTGAGACAATCTTAAAGGTGTGTGATTACCACATTAATTCCTACTCATGCATATTAGATAGGCCATTTTCTGATACGGAACACGATTACAAATACATACAATCACTACCCAAAATATACATATACGTATACATATACACCCACGTAGTGTCTACGGAACCTCTAAGAGTACTAGGGACTTATACAATACTTGCCGGAAACAAGGCCCGGTTATACCTTACAATACATAATGTACTCAAAAAGAGAAGGCCCGAACTACACATGGCCCCGATAGGAAATGGGGCTCACCAGCACAGCTGAGAAGGATGAAGAGAAGGCACCACTAACGGCAAGCTGAGCAACCTGCTATGGATCCACCTACATCCATATAAAAGATGTATCACCCCCGGCAAAAGGGACGTCAGTACTGTGGAATAGTACTAGCATGTATAAACAAACTTTATCCCAAGTACAATCAAGCAAATACACAATTAAAGAACAACAATAGAACCATTTAATCAATGCACGTAGAAGGACACAACCAGAATCAAACAAGATGCACAATCTCTCCTTTTCCCTTTCAACATCATCATATTCAAGAGCTTATAGCTTTTCATTTCAGCAGTGATAACGATCACATTTCATCCTTATTACCTCGGCCACCCTTACCACCACAACCCATCATCCTTATTACTTCGTGTTTCGGCGCACAACCCGACCCCGCCTAACAATTTTAATGCACGGCACAATCACAAAAAATTTCATCACAAGAATCACCCATTCAAGGAATACAAATTCATATCAATGACTCATTTATTTGGGCCCAAGGCACCATAACATCTATCAAGTAGAAATTTCATGAACACGGTGATGACACATTCGCACACTTCAGTTACATTGTTTCACAATACTCTTTTTCATTACTTTCCACGTATGGCTTTCAACTATTTTACACATTCCCACATTTTAGCACATTATCAATCTTTCGTTCATTGCCCATCAAGCACCTTTTACAACTTCATACAGCACTGTAGCATGACAATCCACCAGGAAGAATCAGAGAATAAAGTCTTACGTCTTAACATGTTTGAACAGTCAATTCACATATTTCCAAATAACTTAAACATACCACATACTCGAACCCAACAAGAGGATTCTATGAAGGTTAAAGTTAGCCATACATACCTGGGGTCGAAATTCCTTTTTAACCTTTACTCACGAATCACCGGACCGACTAGTACCGTCAATCTAGTTCACAATTAAACATATTCAACTCAGAATCGAGAGCCATGCATACAATTTGAACCCTTTTTAAGCATTTATCAGCTGCTATATGACTCCCCCCTTAGATTTCCAACCCCTCATTTGTGAAATTTACCCCAACCCGCTTCCTCTTACTAGATTATGGACATTAGTGATCATGCATGCAAGGTATAAACTTATATTTTCAAGAATCAATTCATGAGAGTCCCCCTTTTGTTAAAAATCAGAAAACTAATGAAAAGGGTTTTGGGATTCTTACCTGTTAGAATGAAGAAGAAGATGATTACTCAAAATTTTCGGGCCTGAGTGACTTTGAAAATCCAATTGGTAAAGATAAAGATTTCTCTCTCAAGAACCCTCTCTCCCCTCTCTCTAATTTTGTTCAGAAAATGGTTAAAAATGAAGGGGAGGGGTGTTTTAATGAACTGGGGTCGGGTTTTAAAAATTAGAAAAATAGGGCCCGCTAAAAGAATGCGGTCAGGAATGCGATCGCATTCTTGACATGCGATTTGTAGATCTGACCGCATAATGGCCCTCAAGATGAGCCAAAAATTCAGAACACACTGCCCAGGTATGCGACCAATTTTGCGATCCGCATACAGGTTATGAGATCGCATATTGGACCGCATAGTTGACTTAAAATGGGGCAGCATTCTGCCTAGGTATGCGACCATTATGCGGTCCGCATACACGATGTGCGATCGCATAGTGCGTCGCATAACAACTACTTTCTGGAAAATTGCATTCCTTAAGTCTCGGGGTATTTTTTACTCAGTTTAGGTCCATTTTAAAAATTTCCACAATAAAAATAGCTCAGGGACTCATTCGAGCATTATTTTAAAATGAGAAAATATTACGGGTCTTTACACTGGTTATCCAATCTGTGTTTGTAAATGACCCTTAGTAGGTTCCCTAACGCACCTTAAAATCGTTAGGTGGCGACTCTTCAATTCCTTCTCCCTTTCCCCAAAGGAAGCGAGGTGTCCCAATAACGTCGAATACCCTGACCGATCCGAAAGGGGAGGAGAGAGTGAGCGCGATAGGCTTGATTCCTGTAAAATCAGGGATATGTAGGCAGCTCAGAAATCAGAGTGCGACCTAAATCTCTCAAACCATCTCGCTCGATCAAAATTGGCCATCATAACTTTACCCGACAATTGTTTCATCCTTCCCAGGCAAAGAGGGGCAGTTGTTGACACCCAATTTTTTCCTATAATATTTTTCGAAGTGCATATATACCTTCAAAACTATGCATTGGCATCAATTGATAGTTTTCCATAATTTCTGAATTTTTCTAAGGATTTTTATTAATTTATCCATGTATTTTTCTTATATAAAAATTACTAATTGCATCACAAATGACTTTATAACAATTTCATGGCTTAATATTGCTATTTATGTTTATATTAGGTTTAAAATATTGCACAAATAGCCACATTTACATCTTTAGGGTGACAATTGCAATAACTTTGCGATTATAGCTCATGCATGCATTATTACATTATTTTACTAGAAAGTAGCTCATTGTATTTTTAGTATGTTGAGTAATTATTTTAAAACATTTCTATGCATGAAAATTATTTTTATAATCTGTTAATTATTTTATAAAATATTTTTATAAATTGTTTGGGTATTTAACAAATAGCCCTATTTGATTCCTATAATTTTTCGGACCTAATACCTCAAACATTAGCCCAGATCCCTTTAAAAGACAGCCCAGATCCCCTATAGGCCCAATCAGTAAACCCCGACCCAATACCCTGTTTAATCGTGGTCGTTGATCTTTTAAATCAACGGTCCACAAAACCCCTTTCCATAATTAATCCTAACCTAACCCCCTAACCCTTCTCATTCTTTCCCTCCCCCCGTCGTCATCATCTCCTTCATCTCTCAAATCTCTCTCGGCCTAACCCTAACCCTAAACACCATCACCGACGTAAACATCCTCCCTACGGTGTTTCTATATCTTCTCCGACCAGCCCTGGTCTTCTATACGCCATGGCTCTTCGATTTCTTGGATCCTTGAGAAGATCTCAAGGAAACCCAACAGGTTCTAGTTCGAAACTTGCCTGTCCCAGGTTATTTGTTGTTTGTAAGTAAGAATTTCTTCTTGTTTTTATTACGGATCTATGGGCTCTTGACCTATTCGCTTCACCTCTGCTATTTTTCTGAAAATCATAGTTCGATACTGTTGATTCTTCTCATATCTTTATATATCTGAGATGATTCAAATGTTATTAAGTATTTTCCTTCGAAAAATCCCTTGTTTTAATTGATTGTTTTTATTTTAATCACTCTTCCTAAACTAGGGTTCGTCCTAAACTGTTTTTCAAAGACTTTTCTGACTTTTAAGTGCTTAATTAATTATTCTTTCATCATCGTGACTGATGTTTGCAAGAATATTCAAACCCTAGTTGATTCTATGTGATATACTAGTCTTCAATCTTTGCTTCGATACTTTGGGTGTTTCTGTGATACCAGTCGTATTAGTTTACTCTATCTTTTGGACTTAAACCTTCTTCCTTGTTAAATCCAGAATTTTTGTGGTTTTGCCCTAATTAATCTCTGTTAGGGTTTGAACCTGCTTTTCTAGCTAAGTTCTATATTTTTGTGAGGTCTTACTTAGTTTAATTTCTATTTATGGAATTTGAGTAATTCTTTCCCGGAAATCACTGTTCTTTTGAAGGTTTTGCTGATTACAGTTAAGATTCATGTGCATAGATTGTATTTGTTTCCTTGTTTATGGCTTTAATTGGTCATCTCTGCCTTAATTAATTGCCCGTATAATTTTGGAATTCTTACCGATCCCTTATTTGGTATGATTTGGACTCCTTGCCTTAATTAAACCCCTGTTGTTACCGTTAATCGATTACCCCCTAATTAAGGGGTCTATTCTGAACCCCCTTTACGTGATTTGATTCTGTAATTATGTGATTGTCCTTAATTGACTGACTTTTTATTCCTTTATATTATTTGTCCTACTCCCTAAGTGCTATAAATACACTATTGTTTTGCCTCTCAGACACGAACTTTAGTTCAAGAACACACACTCACACAAAATTACCTCTCTTCTCTCTTTTTCTGCTACTTGTGCTAACTGCTTGTCTAGCTGGCTGAAAGCCAAGGCTAGGATTTGGAACTCTGTCTGCTTTACTTTCTATATCTTTCTTCCTTAACTGGTATGTTATTGTTTCAATTTTGAAATTCAAGCCTATGTGCTCCATAGTTATTAAATCCATGCCTATTTTTGCACTAGTTTAATTGGCTATGTATTTAATTGTCTTTCTGTTTACTGCTTTGCTCAATATGTTGGAGTCTTACCCTCTCTTGGTTAAATGTTTAGTCATCATGTCTAGGTCTCATTTGTCTTGTGTGATACTGTCACGACCCCATATCCTAACAGGTCGTGATGGCGCCTATCGTGGAACTAGGCTAGCCAACCATATCATTACTACGCATTTGTACAATTGTAAAAGTTCACAATTTAATAATAAGCAGCAACCATAGCATAGAATAATGTAATTAAATCTTAGCGTCCCAATAATAGTCTAACAACTCTAAATAAAACCTCCCAAGACTGGAGTCAATAGTCATGAGCATCTAAGAATAAATAAATCTAACTCTGCTAAACCTATAATATATGTCTCTGGATCAAATGCTAAAACTAAATAAGGAAGGGAAATGGAGAAGTTGTGGACGCTGGACAGCTACCTCGAAATCCTGTATTTGCTGCTAATGAACTGAGACAGCTATTGCTCCGGGTCGTCACCTGGATCTGTGCACAGAGGCACAGGGAGTAATGATGACTATGCCAACTCAGTAGTAATGAAAATAAATCACAGTCTGAGAACTTCAAAACACACAGTACAGATACACAATTTCACAAAACCAGTAAAACACCAAGTCACCATGTAGTATTCAACAATTAATAAGTTCGAAATCAGTTTCCAGAAATTCTTTGAAAACAAGTGTAATTTCAGTATATCTCAGTAAAATTCTCAGTAACACCAGTTTGAAAACGAAGTAAATCATAGTTCAAAAACTTAGTAAAAATTCTTCATAAAACTGCCTCTCGGGCTAAAATCATTTATCGTAACCATTGCCATCAGGCATCCTCACCATCACTCAATATCACCCCATCAGGCATCCTCACAGTCACTCAGTAACAGTCCATCAGGCATCCTCACAATCACTAAGTATTAGCCCATCAGGCATCCTCACAACCACTCAGCATAAGCCCCGCGGGCATCACTCATTAGGTACCTGCGCTCACTGGGGGTGTGTACAGACTCCGGAGGGGCTCCTACAGCCCAAGCGCTATAACAAGCCACATCATGGCATAAATCACTCATAATATAGGCCCGCAGCCTCACTCAGTCAAACACTCTCAATTTGCCCTTCAGGCCATAAATATACCGGGTTCTCGACCCAAAGCAGTGTTTCATTTTCAAGAAATAGTTTCAAAATACTCTGAGTGTCAAAACAATTATCAAGAAAATACTGAGCGAATATCATAACATATCAAGTGAGGTAAAATAGTAAAAACAGCCCCCCAAGGGGTAAACAGATCGGCACTAGGCCTCAAACATGGCGTACAACCCAAATCATATCAAAATATATCAATACCATTAAGCATAGGCTTAAAAATCGATTTCGCAACTCAATAGTTGCCTAAATAGGGAATATATTTCCAAAGTTCCAATCCTTGCATTCCAAAACCCGTCAAAGGGTGCATAGTCCGGGGTTTCATACCCTCAGGACAGGATTTAAAGATATTACTTACCTCAAAACTAGCCCGGAAACTATTCCGAAACATGCTTGCCTCTCGTATCAACTTCTGAAGACTCCAAATCTATCAAGTTCAGATTTTTATCATCAATTTATGCTTAAGGAATAAATTCAAATCGAAAAATATCAAATTTAGCTCAAAAACCCGACCCCCGGGCCCGTGTTCCGAAACTCATAAATTTTTATACAAAACTATTCTTCATCATCTCACGAGTCCGTACATATAAAGAACACCGAATTCGTAGTCCATTTGACCTCTCAAATCGACCCCTAAAGGTCTCATAAACTCAAGTGCCCACCTTTTTCTACTGATTTTCATGAATTCAATGCTGAGATTGTGTTCTATAATCACCCATAAATGAGTTTTAATGATCAAAACACTTACCTCTATGAAGAACACTGATTTCCCTCTTCAAAAATCGCCCCCAAAGCTCTTTGTCCGTACAAAAATGGTGTAAAAAGGGTTTAAGTCGCGGAGGGTTTAGTTATATACTGCCCTGTGATTTCTTCACTGCGATCGTGGCAAAATCCAACAGATCGCGGTTCACAGAATCTCAACCTCACGCGATCGCAACCAGATGCACGCGATCGCGAAGACCCTTTGACCTCACCCCCACGTGCCTGTTATGGCCCTACGCGATCGCGACCTAGCCCACGCGATCGCACTTCACCTTCTTCAAAACCTACGCGATCGCACTCCGGTACATGCGATCGTGATGCACAATTTTGCCTGGCCCTCAGAGTGTTCTATGCGATCGCAGCCTTTGCCATGAGATCGCGATGCACAATTCCCTGCTGCACAAAAACCAGAAAATCAGCTCTTTCTTTAAGTCTAAAAATGCCTGTTAACCACCCGAAATCAATCCTGAGCCCCTCGGGACCCCAACCAAACTTACCAACATATCCCATAACATCGTTCAAACTTAGTTGCACTCTGAAAACACCAAAACTAACATCAAAAAACCATATTTACATCGGATTCAAGCCTAAGAACTTTGAAATTTCTAAAATCCACCAATGATGCCAAAACTATCCAAAACAACTCCGTTTGACCTAAAATTTTGCATATTTGTCCAAAATGACATTAAAAACCTATTCCAACTGTCAGAATTCCATTCCGACCCCGATAGCCTATTTTTCACTGCCGACCGGAAATCGCCAAAAACTAACTTTCGTCAATTCAAGCCTAATTCTACACCGGACATCACAAAATTATTCTGAACACACTCATAAGTTCCAAATCACCTAACGAAGTTATCCAAGCCATAAAATCCGCATTTTGAGGTTGTTTGCCAATAAGTCAACTCTTAGTTGACTTTTTCCCATTTTCAGGCTATTTGTAAAGGCTAAATGACTGAACTCTCACTACAACCATTCTAAACCCGAGCCAACCGACTCTAACACATCATAAACAGCATAACCAACCTATGACAAGGAAATAACAGCAATAATAATACAAATTCTATGGAACGACCAACCGGGTCGTTACAGATACTTGGCCAGCATGTTTATTTGAGTTCGTGTTTACTTCCCTTGACTAGTATACTCATGTCAGTATCATAGACTCCTAATGTATTTGGTTAATCCTAATTGGCATGAATGGTTGTATATAGTAGACCCATGTCTTCAACATGACCATTCTCATATTCTGTCTCTATGTTTATTATCCATTACCACTTTAATTTCAAGCATGATTCCCTTGCTAACACTTCGAGCAATAGTTTTTATGTTTTGGTTGCCAATCAGTTCCTATTTGTTCTGTGTACTGGCTGGTCAATGTGCTTCCCCTTTTACCCTGTTTATGTGTTTCTGACTTAAGCCTCTATGTTCCAATCCCCTGATCCCTGATTGTAAACTTGTTTGCCTTCACTTAGAAACAAGTAATAAATGGTTTTGAATCTGGGCACTCTAAGTGTTATGACTGTGTGGTTGCTTGTTGAATCTTTCTTCTTCTCAGAATTGTTTCCAAAATTGTTTTACTCTTAACATTTTTTAAGAATTGTTCCTATTCCTGAAAACCCTTTCACTCCTGAAATTTTTATCTCTATACTATTTTTTACTAAGTGTTATGACTGTGTGGTTACTACGTTTACTTACATTAGAAGTCATGATTTTAGGTTTAAACTATGTTTATTTGCATCAGAAACCATGCTTTTAAGTCCACTTGGCATACT
>MDKI01196580.1:0-100117 GCA_005239505.1 Nicotiana paniculata | reverse complement strand
ACCTGAATTTTTAGTTTCATAGCCAAGTGGTTAATAATTGTAACCATATACTCAAAGAAGAAATTTTTTTCATAATATACAAGAAACTTCTTACAATCTTATAAAGAAAAATTTATTATAGATTATAGCCTATTCACAAGAATGACTAGAAAAAGTACTCTCATTTCTAGTGAATATCATAGAACAATTTGTTCAAGCTTAACCGACCAATAAATTAACACTAGGCAAACATTTATAACATCATTATAGTTATTCTAGCCTTAATTTCTTATGACTTTCATTTTTATTCTTTCACTAAATAAACTAAATGATAACAATTATTCGGAAACATATGTTCAAGAAGAAAAATAACAGATTAGACTAAGGAAATAAATTACTAATAAAATGAACCAAATCATAATGCTCTGTATCTTCTTTTTTTTAAAAAAAAAAACTAAAAATATAGCAATGAAGAAGAATAGAATCAAAACCTTAGCAAAAGAGTTCCAGTAATACAAGAAGTAGAACTAGTACAACTCCAATTCAATGCGGAAACTCAAACCGGACAAAGTAGCAACAACGTCGAACCCGAAATCACGAACGGAAGCTCGACCTCTGAATTACACGAGAAGTCCTCAAACTTTTATCTAGAAAAACTCTTTCCTTCTTTTTTTTTTTGAATTTTCTATGTTTCTTCTTCTTACTTTTCACGTTATTTTCTTTTCCAAATATCTCTCTCTCTTTTTTTTTTCTTCTCTGACTTTTTTTTTTGTCTCCTTTTTCTTTTTTCTTTTTTTTTCTTTCTCCCTTTCGTTCTTCTTTTTCTATTCTTCCTCCTCTTCTTTTTTTTCTTTTTGCTTTGTCTATTTATACAATAAGGTGGATGAAGTGGTTGGTCAAATGTGATATTTTATGGGAGTAGGAGTGTGGGATTTTTAGGCTAAAAATTTGGGGTTGGTTAGTTAATTTTAAAAAAATCAGATTCTTTTAGATAAAGTTTGTTATCAACAAACTTTATCCTAACTTAGCTTCAAAGATTTATTTTTAATAATAAAAAAAAAATCATTTTTTTTTTAAAAATCTTACATAAAAGATGGTAACATATATATATATATAGACACACACACACACACACATACCATCCTACTTTTAGACTTATAGTAAACTATAAAAATAAGAAAACTCAATATTTACACTATAGTTTAAATCATACAAAGAAAATATAATAGTTTACTTATTAAATTCTAATTAAAAGATTTTCCATATATATATATATATACACACACACACACACTTTAAGAATGTGAGTATTATTATTATTTATTTATTTACTTTAATTAAATCAAATCTACTAAGTGTAAGATAAAAGTTTAGAACATCAATATTAGGCCTAAAAGGAATATTTCTATTAAAATAGTATAACATTTGAGTGTGGTCAAAAATTAGTTGTTCACAGTAGGATGCCGGAACATCTATCACCTGGAAATCCACTTCGAACCAAGTTGGTCCCATTTGTAGACATAGACTGTCTCCCCCATGGTGGAACTCTGAGAACCGTCGAAGGCTTTCACATTGATCGCCCCATCCTTTATCTCATGTATCCCTTTACCCAATTTCTTGAGTATTATCAACGGACAGATGTTAAGACTGGAACCTCCATCGATCAAGATTCTTGTGATGAAATGATCGTCGCACTGCACGGTGATGTGCAACACTTTGTTGTGCCCCAATCCTTCAGGTGGTAGCTCATCCTCATGAAAAGTGATTTTATGACTCTCCAGTACCTGGCCTACCATATTGGCCATTTCCTCACTAGTGATGTTGTTTGACATATATGCTTTACTCAACACTTTCAACAAAGCATTTCTGTGTGTTTCGGAATTTTGCAGTAGAGAGAAGATGGAAATTTATGTTGGTGTCTTATTCAGCTGGTCGATTACAGAATACTCCTTAGCATGTATCTTTCTCCAAAGGACATCGAGACCCGTTTCGATAAGGGGAGGCCGGTTGGCGGCCTGCTTGCTTGACTCGGCCAGATGCTCAGGGGTGTAGACCCTACCAGTTCTCGTCATACCCTGTGTTGTGACAGCTTCCTCAGACCTAACCTTGCCTTTCCTTCTTGCCTCGGCTGTGTAGTCCCAAGGAATAACATTTGAATAGAAGGGTGGTGTGGTTGACATTGCCACCGAAATTGGTGCAGCCATCTTTATTTCAAACGGAACGTGTGTTCGGGGTGGAAAAATTGCGACCTCGAACGAAGCTGGTGTATTTGCTGGAGATACAAACTCAACTTCAATTGGCACTGCTGACTTTACCGGTGGTGCTGCCTCAAATTAAAATGGTATAGACATATTCACCTCAGCGGCCTCGGATGGCTGAATCTGGACTATGATCGATTTGAGAGTGACTGCGGATTTCTTTGGGTCATCGCCTTCTGCGATCAACCCGATCGACCCCTCGGGATCCCAATCATCTTCTATTTCAATCATATGGATACCTCTACCCTTATGGTCTGGCAGAGGATTGTCGCGAACGTTTGGGGCGGGGTCTTTTGCCACAATAATCTTGTTGTCAATGAGAGCCTGTATTTTGTCCTTCAGAGAATGACATTCTTCGATGGTGTGTCCCTTCATGCCGGAATGGTATGCACAGGATTTGTTTGGGTTGACCCATTGAGAAGGATTCTCAGGGATGGCAGCAGGGATAGGTGTAACATAACCAGCAGCTTTGAGTTTTTCATATAGCTGGTTAACGGGCTCGGCTATGGCAGTGTATTGCTTTGGAGGACGGCGATCAAAATTGGGACGAGGTCTAGGGAAGTTTTGGCGTGCAGGAGGGGATTGGTAATGAGATGGCTGGGAATTATAAGTGTGGTAGACAGGAGCGGGTTGTGGATATTTGGGAGAAGTAGGTTGATATGTAGGTGGTGGAGCTTAGTAGGAAAGTGGTGGAGTTTTATAATTTTGTGGTGGTGCTTGGTAATTTGGTGAGGGTGCTCGATAATTTGGTGAGGGATGATATGTGAGTGGAGGTGTCTGATAGTTTTGGTACTTGAGTGGGGACTTGGTTCTTTGTGCAACCATTATAGCTCCCACATCTCTCTTCTTAGACACACCACCAGACTCTAGAGCCTTGTTAGTGGCTTGCAAGGCTTCAAAATTTGTGAACATACCGCTTTTAATACCTTCTTCAATCCGCTCACCCAATTTAATGATGTCATAGAACTTGTGACCTTCAACAATCATTAATCGTTCATAATATTGTGGGTCTTGAGCCCGGACAAAGAACTTGTTCATCTGTACTTCTTCTAGAGCAGGTCTGACTTTAGCGACTTCGGACCTCCAGCAAGTAGCATACTCGCGAAAGGTTTCTGTAGGTTTCTTCTTCAAATTTTGAATGTAGAACACGTCTAGTGCGTTCTCTGTGTTGAATATAAAACTGTCCATGAAATCAGACGCCATGCTTACCCAGTTTGACCATTTCTTGGGGTTTTGGCTGATGTACCAAGACGCATCTCCCTTCAAACTCCTCATGAACTGCTTCATGCGGATTCTTTCATCCTTTCCCATGCCAACCAATTTGTCGTAATAGGTCCTCAAATGGACTCTCGGATCACCAGTATCGTCAAACATTTCGAACTTTGGAGGTTTGTACCCTTCGGGCAGTTCAACATCAGGTTGGATACAAAGGTCTTCATAATTCAACCCTTCAATCCCCTTGGTCCCTTCAACACCTTGAACTGGGCTGGTCAATTTCTTAAGCTCCTCGGCCAGGTTCCTGATAAGTAAATTATTTTTGTCAGACTTGGACGCCTGTGGGATAGGCGGAGTGGAGTGAGTCATGGTTTCCACATAGATGAGATTGTTATAGGTGTGGAAATGGTCTTTCGCGGGGTTTTGAGGTTCTGGGATGAGTAGTGAAGTGTTATTTGAGGCGTGGCAAGCATTGCAATGCGTCGGGAGAGTTTGGTTCTTTGGGGGAGTGGTGTGATGATGGGGCGCGGGATGATTTTGTTGTCTTGGGGTATTTTGTGGAGGTGCGGGGTTTTGAGCATTTGGAAGTTGACGTCAAGGACATTGAGGGAAAATGACAAGTTGGCCAGATTCCGGACTTGATCGAGTTCTTCCTGAAACTTCAGCAATTTTTGTTCAAGTGGCGACATGTTCTCATGCAGGACCTGAATACCTCGTCCATCAGTGGACTCTACCCGTTTAATCACATTCTCCTTTCTGATGTCGCTAGACTCTTTAATCTTACTTTTGACTTTGTCTTTGCCCTTACGAGGGTTAGGGGTAGGAGTAGGTGGAGGGCCCTTGGATCTGGTGCGATAGGCTGATGATGCCAGAATGCACGAACTAACCTTTGGGGAGGGGAGTAAGAAAAAATAAAAACAAAAGGTAACCAAGTTAGTGAGGATTGTGAAAAGAGTATTGCAATATTTAAACACATAATGCGGAAATGAAAGCGTGTCCTAAGTTGGGGACCTCTTTGTGCCTGAGGTAGGCCTAGCGACAAATTGATTTAGAGAACTTAAAATGCTAAATGCCTCATTTTATTGATAATAAAATAGACAAATCCCAAAACGACAGACGAAGAATAAAATCACTAATGGTCATTGACCTTATTACATTGATAGAAAAATAAATACATTCCTATCTACTTGGTCCCAGAAGGACCTTCCCCAGATTCGGCATTCCTGCTTTCGTCTAACAGCTTTCCCAGCTCGCGAAGTCCAGCAACAGATAAGTTCTGGCTAGGTATCCCCCTGCAGCTCCCTTAACCTTTTGACAATCTTCAACCTTTTTGATGAACTTTTCTTCCAAATCGATTATACCTCATTCCAAATACCCCAGCCTCTTGTTGGCACTAATAGCCATGTCCTTCCATTCCTCGATCAGTCTTTTGTTGGACTCATGTATCTTGTGGTGATCATCCTCATTTTCTTGGATCCTTTTATGCAACTGGTTGAACTTGACTTGTGCTTCAGCCCTTTCATCTACAACTCTGTGACCTCGGACGAACCCTGGCTTGCTCTGACCACTCAGATCTTCTTCTAACCAACCCAGATAGAAAGGGGTATAACCGGCGTGATGCATGTCAGACTCGATGGTGTCTTTCTCAAGTATAACCTTGCAGTGCCATAGGTGCTGAGCTTTGCACTTGTGAGGACACTCATTATCTTGAAAGTCGGCTCGGAGATGGCTCATCTTCTCGACCCTAGGGATGACTTTTTTCCTTCATGCCTGCCTCATAACTCGAATAGGGACGTAAGGGTATGTCCCCCTTAGACCAATCAGTACCAGAAATAATGCGTCTCGGTATCGAATGATGAACTCGTCCGTTGGAAACCATTCGAACATCCATTGAACCAGTTCTTTAGTCAGGTTATCAAAGAGCTCGACCCATCCTTTAGCATCTTCAGGTTGAGCGAACATGTCAGGGATATAGTTCATTCTCTTTGGGTGATGGAAAGCGATGTGGTCATCCCACATTCGGCGGTGGATGTCCTGTTGATATTTCCCCTTTTGGAGATGTTCTACAAGCCAAAGTTGGAGTAACAGATTGCAACCTTCGAAATGCTTTTCTCCTTGTTGACATTTTTCTAAAGCCCGGTACATATCTACAACGATTATGGGCACAATGCTGAAATATTTCCCATTTAACCCTTCCATTATGGTCTTAGTTACCATGGCTAGCCTGGTATGGATCCTTTCTTTCTTCATCGGGAACACGATCAATCCCAAAAAGCAGACCATAAACACGAACACTCAGCGATGGACGTGTCCCATAGAGGTGATAGCAAACTCGTTATGGTAGGTACGGTATGATTTGTTGTAGCCATACCGTTCGTACAAGTAGTCAAAAGGAATGTACGAATCCTCCAGACATACCAATTCCGCATCCTTTTTCAGACCCATCATTTTGAGGAAACTTCTGCATGTGCAGTTCTCAAGCATCAGCAACCCCGGAGTTTCCCATACTAGGTTAGCCAACCCTCTTATCTCTTCTATCAGGGGTGCCATTTAGATGTTCCCAAAGCGGAACACAGATCTTTCGCGATCCCAGAACAGGGTAGCAGCCTCTACTATCATTTTGTTAGTCTGGATTTCTAAAAGAGATGGTAGATTTCCCAAGTGTTTTCTGATGATAGCTTTGTCGCTAGAGTGTAGATCCTCCCACCAACTCAGCAATTTTGGGTGGGTGTTGGAGACCATGCCGAATCTGGGGACTTCGTGCCTCATTTTTTTTCTACAAAACAAATAGGTTAGGCCCTTACCCCCATCAGACTCGACTATTTAACGTCAATAATTAGCAGGAAACATTTAGTTCTCCAAATAAATGCACATAATGTGAGGGCGTCCGTTTGGGTTTACGGAAACCCGGTGGAATTTTGGATAAGGCTATCTTAAAATCTATCGTGCGGACGACACTTTAGCTTTGACTAGGTTTGACCATGATTCATGCAACAGTTCGACAAACGAAGGTTTCTATGGGGTTTTAGACTGGTACCCTTGAGCGGACAACTCAAGGGGGAAAGGCACGGAACCATCGTCTGCACCGCTGATCGACTGGTTTTACCACTAATAAGCCTTTCCGAATTTAGGGGGTGATAATATAGGAAGGGCGCAACCACTCATCAAGCGTTGCTACAGTATTTTGTTTGGCACGAGTGGAGTATGAATGTTGAGCATGATTTATGCAATAAGTATTAAAACAAGTTGTCACGTATTTGCACGTTAAATAAAGCGGTAAAAACAGTAATAATGATTTAAAGCAGTTACAAAAAGGAAACAAAGAGACATGTCAGTTACGTTTGCAAATAAATACTCGAAGTAAACAATTAATTACATGCAACGGGAATGGGAAAGGGTGAAAGTGTTTAAAATAAAGGCATAAATTCACGAAACAATTCGAAATGGTAAAAGCCTATAATCCCCAGCAGAGCCGTCATGCTGTCGCGCCCCCTTTTTTTTTGCAGAGATCGGATTTATGACATTGGTTGGGACAAATCGTTCCTTTTGGGAAAGGGGTTTGCATATTTTGAAGAGTCACCACCTAACGATTTTAAGGGTGCATTAGAGTACCTAAAGGGTTCAATTACAACTACGTTGCTAACCAGAGAATTGAGTAAGGGCTTGAAATTATCATAAGGAGAAGGTGTTAGGCACCCCTCAGGATCCACAAGTGTGGTTTCCAGCCAAATGGTTTCGTGAATTTGTACAAATAGCAAATAACAAGTAAAGGCTCAAATAAGAGGGGATTTAAGTCTTAAGCATGCAGATGTTTGAAAATAGTAAAGGAGATTAGACTTGAAAAGGATTACGAGCTAAGCATATAAAAGGTGTCCTAGGTTTATAATAATATGGATCACATCAATGCAATACCCGGTAATCACTCCTCGAAGAGGGACTACACGTGGTATTAGCGCACCGGTCATCATATTCATATTCTACCCCCCGCCCCCCCGGTAAAGGTGATTAAAGTGCATGTTGGTCACGGATTCTATTGCGTGCTATTACCCGTCCCATCCTATCAGTCCTGGAGGAGGTTAGGACTACTATCCTAAAAGGTAGGTACTGGGCAGACCCTCAGGTTTAAAGGGATAAGATTCTAAGGCGACAAGCAAGGAACATATAGGACTGCAGTCAGTGGGAAACACATAGGAGCATATAGGAAGCTCAGATTTTTCCTCCGCAGATATGCATATAATTAGCACGACTCAAACACATATAAGGGCAGTAATGTTAATTAAGATCCTAAGACATGGTATCTAGGTGAATTCAGAGGATAAACAGACAGGCAGACTTGTTTTATAACTCAAGAAAAACATGCTCTCAATCAGTTTGCCTAATGATTTTAAAAGAAAGACCTATTAGTGTTAAGCAGCACACACAAGAAAGACAAATTTTTAATTTTGAAAAAATTAGTTACCTAACACTTACCTAGGCGAGGGTAGTGTATGTTAACATAATTATTAAAGGAATTGTTGCAAATTATTACTTAAACATGTTGTTCTAGGTTGTTCAGAACATAGAAGCATTACCAGTTATTTTTAGAGAAAACTGAGTGGGGTTGTTATACCTGTTATACATCAGTAGTTAGACCAAATGTAGTTGAGTGATTAGGGCCCTATAACATGATATTTAATGCACATATAGAGATGCAGAATGATGCGTATGCAGAATTCCTAAGCATGATTTCTAAATGCTCGATGTAATCATAGTTTCAGAAGATGCTAAAATGATAATTTATTTTAATGTTGTTTAGCCTAAGACAAGATTTCTAAGCGTACATGGCAGTGTGGAACATGACAGTAGAAAATACCATTTATTAGCAGGATTTTTCTAAGTAAAAGTGAACATGCTGAAACATTAGGCATGAGACCTAATAAACATGATTTCTAATGCATGAATTTTAACACGTGAGCCTAAACATGATCTCTATTACACAGGTAGGAGATAAAATCAAACATGATGGTTTCTAATGCATGAATTTTAACACATGGGCCTAAACATAATCTCTATTGCACAGATAGGAAATAAAGTCTAATAGCATGATTTCTATCCCTTTGATAACTAATGCATGCGTAGCTACCCATCCCTTATCACTATCCATCCCCTGAGTTGTTTACAGATTATTACAGGCTGGGGAATTATGAATTACACAACTAAAGGAAAATAAGAAGTTACTTCTATAGGGAGCCTTCAATCAGGCCCATATCTTCCAAACCTCACTGCCTTATGGTATTGCATAGCCTGTTCATAATCCGGATGTGTCAGAGTTCCCTAAGGACCTCAAGGGCTCCCGGGAAGTGCTCACACCCAGACATAGCCAAAAGATTTAAACATGTGCAGTGTGGAAGTGCCAGCCTTGTGTGTCAGAGTTCAGAGGGTACTCAAAGGGTTCCCAAAGCAAATATCACACGAAGGGGGCTAAACTTAGACTTCTAAGAGTGTGTGAGAGTGCTTTTGTTTAAAAGGATTTAAGTAAGGAACAGTTTGAGAAAGAGTAAGTGAGAAAACAATTTTTGAAGAAGGAAATGGAAACTTAACATCACAAAGGACCAAGGATAGTCCAACAAACACAAACAGGGGTAATGGGATTAGGGACAAATACAGAGCATGTAAGGGCATACATACAGCAGTCAGATAAGCACACAAACATGCAATCAGCAAACTTCTAAGGGTCTAGAGGATCAGGGGGTACAATGCTAGGTCAGATTAACACCTAAGGCCATGATTAAACTAATGTACCAGTCATAGGCATGTAAGAAGTAGGTGCTAAGTGTACAGAAACATGCTGGTCATAAACAGACAAAGCCTAATTTAAACATGTAGAGGGGACTTTAGGATCCTAGATATATGCTGAAAAATAAGTAAGCAAGTTAGAAGCATGCTGAATCATAACAGTAAGGAAACATGTTGGTTTGAAGACTGAAATATAAATTAGGAAATACCAGTAAAGTGAAGAAAGCAATAACACAAATAGGAAAGTAGGAGAATGCACAATAGCTAGCCTTGGCTTGCAGCCGGCTAATCCAGAGTAGTGGTAATTAGCACAGAAGGAAGAGCAGAAAGGCTTTTGAATTGTGAGAGAGATTTTTTGAACATATTAGTCCGTGTGTCTCTGTGTGTGTGAATAGAGTATATATAGTTTTGAAAAGTAGGCAGAGGAATAAGGTAAAAATAATAACTCAGCAGTAATTATAGAAATAATCATCAATTAGAGTTAATTTTGTATACAGACTTCCTTTAGTTAAGGAATCATACCCAAACGGTAACAAGTATTGGCAACAAAAGGAAAGAAATCAAGTAAAGTGTATATAATTATAGAAATAAACACAATTAGGGTCCAATCAATACAAGTATTCCCCACAATTAAGGAGTCACAGTTCAAACGGATACCACAGTAGTAAAGAAGGGAAGAGAACTAATTTGAAAAACTGATTTTAATCGTACAAAGAGTAGTAAAGAATAGGGCATGCGATTAAGGCTAGGTACAAAATATATTAATTAAGGAAAGTATATAATTAATTGACAACATACTTATACATAACAAAAGGTAGAAAATAATTCTGAAAATTAGTAATCATAGGGAATCAGTTATCAAATAAGGCAAGTGCCACACAAATATGCAAAATTAGCAAAGAGTTCTAAGTAAAAATACACATAATCACATCTTTAAGGAAAATATCATAGTTCTAAGAAAAGAGAGAAGATAACACTGAGAATAAGTAGGTAATAAACTAGAATCAGGACCATAAGGAAGAACAATACCATATATGAGTTAGGTCTTCGTATAGAGCATGATATAGTCAGGAATAATCGAACACAAAAACCTTAACAAGCAAACATAAGTAAGAATCACATAATCATAGGTGTTTATGAGAAACACATAGATCAACTAAACACAGCAACCAAGACGAACTTAGAACCCTAAAAATGGGTTTTTTTTAACAGAATAACTCGAGTAAAAGGAGAATATTTAATTAAATATTTAAAATATACTGAGAATCATAGGTTAGTACCAAAAATCAGAAGAGAAAGCGTTTTTAAAGGGGTTAAGAAACCCTAGTTGAAGATGAAGCGTTATTTTAGAGAAATCAGAAAACCTTTAAGGAAAATAATGAAGAGCCCATAATATACACAGATCTAAGTCAGATCTAAAAGAAAATCGAAAAATACCAGGGGTTAGGTTTTCAGAGAGTTGAAAAAACAAGGAGAACCTTAAAGATGTTGCCATCGTTAGCTGGAAAAGCCATGACTCTTACTCAAATGGCCAGAGGAGGCCGGAAGATGGCATGAGGGACCATAGGTAGGAGCTGAACCACTCCAGGCTCGCCTGAGGGCCTTTGGTTGCCTTAGACCGATGTAAGGTAAAGCAATAACCAGGAGACAGTGAAAGACCACAGTTTCCGGCGAGGGAACTAGCCAGAGAAGACGAAAAGACTCCATTGGAGGTGGAAAGATAAGGGAAGGTTCTAGAGAGAAACAGAGAGAACCAGAGAGAGTTGAGAGGTTGGGAAATGAGGGGTCGGAGGAGGTAGACTTTAGGGTTATTAATGGTAAGAGTGAATGTGGGCCATTGATCAAACTTGATCAACGGTCCAGATTACACATAGGATTGGGTCAGGTAATTTTAATGGATTGGGCCTGGGGTCTTGGGTTAATTCGATTGGGTCTTGGGCTGATTTTAGTTGGGTTGGGGTCAGATTAAATTAGGCTATAACTTAAATAGAAAGGGTTAATTGTCAAATACCCAATTAAATAAAAATAGCTAACAATTACATAAAATGAAATGAAGGCTAAATAGGTGAAATTAAGGTAATTAACTAGTATTTAAAATATAAAATGACTGATTATTAAATTAAAATAGCATAAAAATATACAATTAGGCTATAATTGTAAATTTTTTTATAATTATAG
Source organism: Nicotiana paniculata (assembly GCA_005239505.1). Lineage (NCBI taxonomy): Eukaryota > Viridiplantae > Streptophyta > Magnoliopsida > Solanales > Solanaceae > Nicotiana > Nicotiana paniculata. The sequence goes on along the minus strand of MDKI01196580.1, from coordinate 88,712 downwards.
CTAAATAATGCCAAATTGGCTAATTTGTGAAATAACTAAATCATAATAGGATTAAAAATGATATATTGAGATAAGAAAATTTTTAAAATTCTTTATAATACAATTTATGAATAATTATTGAATATAAAAATACTGAATAAATTGGAAAAGGTTTTGAGAAAAATATGAAAAATTTCGAAAAAATACCAGTTATTATAAAGAGTGATTTTGGAGGTATATATACAAATTTTAAAATAATTTGAGGGAAAATTAGGTATCAACATGCACAACCCTAGCTGGGGGGGAGATAGCTATAACACTAGTCGGGCCTGTTGATTATATATTTACCTGGTGGGGGATATAACACATAACATTAGTCAGGCATGTTATACACGCATATATAGATACAGTTTGCATTGCATGACTGTATATAAGGCTGGTTCAGTTTTACAGTTACTTGATTGTGGGAATATAGGCCATAACACCAGACAAGTACCATTTCAGATAGTTGTTCAATTTCAGCACAATTTCAACTTAAACTTCAGTTCAGTTCCATATTAGTTGTTAGTTCAGATTCTTGTTTAGCTTTCAACTTATATTCAGATTTTCAGCTTACAGTCATGCTTTAGTATGCTTTACATATGCTTTCTACCCTACATACTTTGTACATATGGTACTCACGTCCCTTCGGGGGCACTGCGTTTAATGTCGCATAGGTACAAATAGTTCAGCGTTTGAGCCACATCAGTAGGCCATCCACTACATGTTTGAGTCACTTCGCTTACTCCGGAGTTACTTATCTTTTGATATGTGTACAGTTAGCTAGTTTGGGTATGATGAGGCCATGTTCTGTCCAGTACTTTTTTAGTTCAGCACTACTAGAGGCCTGTAGATATGCTTATGTGCAGTTAGTATGTGGTTATATGTCAGCTTGTGTTTACTTTGTCAGCTTTCCAGATTGTATAGTTCTTATCAGCTACTCTTATGCTTGTTCAGTTAGTGTATTCCATTAAATATTCATGATTAGTTGATTATCAGCATATTTAGTTATGATTGACACTTAGTATCGATTATCCATCGCGGCCCTAGGCTGGGTCGTGAAACATCTAACCCCGTAAACTTTGACAAGAATCTTTTATATATATATATATATATTGAAAATTGTTAATTTAAAACCAAAAGTCTTTAGAGCCAGACGGACTACTATAGTGAGTCTAGTGACTACTAAAGTAGAGTTAAGTTAAAAGGTATGGTAAAGCAGCCTTTCGGACACTAATTGAAAAGAATACTGATGCCCTCGTCACGTTAAAATTTTGGATCTGCCTTATATGTAAACCCTGCAACAGTTGGGGCTAGTTTGTATGAATACCTTTTTATCTTACCAATAATAAAAGGCATGTTAAGCTATCGTTTCACCACTTCTTGAAGATCATGTTTGAATATAAGAGCTCCTTCTTGAGTTCTCCTACATAAACTTTCTTACTGATTTTTTCAAATACAAGCATATCAGGATGAAACTTGAACAAGGGGAATTAGTTGTCATGAATATGCTTATTTAGGTGCTTTTTAGTAGCGAAGTTTTGTCTCATTTCTGGAAGTGAAGTGGTCAAAGAAGTCAGAGATAATTGTATTTTTGTATGATGGCCATGCATTAAATAGTAATAGGTTTAAAAACTACTCCACAAGTGCTTTCAAAATTTCAGCCAATGTTTATCACATTCTGCAATTGCTTAGTCATCTCATATAACTACAACTATAACATCTCAATTTCGAATAGTTACATGAATTTTTTCGGAAATTTTTCCTATGTATATTATAATACAAATTTATTTACCCGCTTTAAGTAAAATTTGCTATTATTCGAACTAATTGGGTTTTCTTTATAAATTGTATATATTCCCCCCTTAAAAGACCCCCAAACCATGATTAGTGTATTTAATTAAGGGATTCAATTAACACCCTTTTTCTTTTTTCTTAGGTAAAATACATAAGTTACCCCCTAAATTATGGATCAAATCCATGTTACACATTTTTTGCGGACGAAAATCGCATTTTTTCCAACAAATGAGTCACGTGAATTGTGTCAAATGTCAATTTCTTTTAGTTTTAAATTTTTTTAAATTAAGTCATATTTTTCCTTGTTTAAAGAATTCTGCCATGGCTGCTCCTTGAGAACTTGACACTTGGACCCCTTCTCTCCACCACCCCATTCCCTTCTTCTCAATTAAACCCACCATGATTTCTTATATCTTTCCTCATTGATTGTTTTTAGCATTTTTGCAGATCTTTTGGAGAGGAATTGTGATTAGAATCAATAATTAAAATTTTTTATAGCTCCCCCAACCATTAAAGCTTGCCTCAAGCTTTTGCATAGAAGATTTATTTTTTGCGGAAAATCTTAGCTTGAGCTTTTGACGTGCCAAAGTCGATTTTTTCGAAAAATATTTTCAACCATTAAAGCTCAGCTCAAGCTTTAGCACATAAACACATTCTTTAATTTTATTAATGGATGAATTTTTAAATAACTGAATTGTAGAGTTCTTAGTCTTCTTCTCTAAGAAATATACTTTCCTTCTTATTATTACAAATTTGTTGCTTCAGTTGTAGGAGTCGAAATGGTACAAAATAAAAAATTAAAACATGGTAATATCGGTTAATGGTGGTCGATCTTTTACAAAAGAAAAATGAAAAATAAGTTGGATCTGGGCTCAAAATTTCTAATTCAACTTCAATGGAAAAATTAGATTTTTGGATGTGTTTTCTGGTGATTTTGGTTAGTTCATGGTGGGGGAAGAGGCTATAAGGTTTGATGGTGAAAGAGATGGACGACAGCCATGGTGGTTTAGAACTTTAGATGGGGAAGATAAAGGGTACAATTGTAATTTTAATTATGTTATTTTTCTAATAAAAATAATGACACGTGCCACTGTTTGATTGGTGCGTGATATTACACACATTCTGAAAAATTGGGCAAGGAAAAAGTAGTGAATATTAGATACACCTTGGAAAGACGAGTGTGTAATGTGATTTTCGTCCGTAAAAAATGTATAATAGGGATTTGGTCCATAGTTTAAGAGATAACTTATATATTTTGCTTCTTTTTTTTATCACCTCTCCCTATTTTCTTTTGTCGTCATCTCTCCTCTCCTTCCAACTGCCATCATGCAATAATTTCTTATTTTTGTTTATTTTTTCATGTCTACATTGCAGTTTAAGAATGTTGAACACCGTGTTGACAAGGCAGATTGATCCTTACGTTTAACTTTATCGTATGAAACCAATCCTCGAATCAAGACCATAGGGTTAATGGATGAAAATTGATATTCGGGTATGCTTATTATTGTGATGACTGAAGAATCATAGTCATTTTCTCCAGGAGATGTATCCACATGCTGAGATTGGATAATAAAATTTATATAGAATTTATTTACAACTTTCATACAATATTGATACAAGAATTATACAACTATAATAACATACAAAAAAAATTTAATTTTCGTACAACTATAATACAATTTTGATTGATATACACACACACACACATAAAAAAACATTCATACAAAAATAATACAACTACAATAAAATACGGTTACACCCCATATTTTCATACGTGAGAGTATGTCGTAACTCAATTTATGTAAGTTCATAAATGAGATTATATTTGAAAGTACATAAAGTAAGTTAATCATGTTACAGTGGAGGTTACAAATCTATCATGGATAACAAGTACCAAGAGGTTTGGAAACTTAGAAGCTAAACGAATCGAAGAAAATAAGTTTTGTCGAAAGTACACAAGTTGGGAATATTATGACATGTACTTTGGGGTGAGACTAGGATTCTTAACATGATAAAAAGTTATTTTATGAGTTATTTTAGTCGTATGATAGTCGTGTGTTACATTTTGAAGTCAAGCGAGTTGTGGAACAAAAGTTAGCAAAGATCATCACAAGTTACATTCATAATGTGTTGAAAATTAGGTCAAATTAATATAGTTTTTCTCCTATGATACTTGAAATTACGGGATGAACCACATATCAAATTGAAGATCTAAGAGTCTAATTTCTAGCGCATTAAAGTGTTCGTCGATACGACATTGGAGTAGAGATATATTCGCATTTTTGCGAGACTGCACAAGAAGCTCTCAGTGGGACCCACTTAGGCGGTGGACGACCCTTGAACATTTTAAAGGGTTTGGACAGCTCATTTTTAGTCATTTTTTACCAAGTACAGTTCCCGAACTCTCTCAACATCTCTCTAACAATCCTCCATGGTTCCAAGTTGAATTAAAGGTGGTTTTGCCTAGACCTAACTTCAAAATTTAGCCCAAGCGAAAAAAAATGAGTCTCTATGGTGTTGTGATGCCATTAAGGGTGCTTGTAAGCTAAGTGAAGCTTTGGTTCGAGTATGTATAACACTCTATTGCTTGGTATTAAGCTTATCTATGTGTTGGTTAAGTTATTCGGATTAAGAATTACAAGATAGAACTTGAAGTTGTATAAGAAGTTATTGTCTCTTATTGGACTATTTTGGAGTTGTATATATGACTTCATATAGCTGGAAATTATGGAAAATAAGTTGGATATGATATTGTAAGTATGATTATATTGGTTTACATGTCAATATTGTTGAGGAAACTCGTAATTAGAAAAGAAATGGCTATAAATCACTTGGAAGTTGTCTGTACTGATATTATCTTGTGTTAGGCTTTTTCGATTAACTTTGAAATTGAGTACAAGATTTAAAATCCTTTAAAAGGTATTAGTTATTATGCTGGATATTTTACTTAGTTCAAGAATAAATGATAACGGGGTTGAAGGGTGCTAAAGAGATTCAATTCGAGCTTGCCGCTCGTCGTGATATGTTGATGACTTGTTAATGAAATATTTTGTACCCTATTGTTGATGTTGTTCTTATTGTATTACTCTGATTGTTATTGTTGTTGATATATGGTATTAGAGGAGGTCCTTGTTACAGGGACATGCTTCGCTAATTTACATAAACTAGCTACTAGTTTAAGTTGCGAACTTAACTTTTACTCAACACTGATTTTGAATCTCCTTATGCTATGGTAGATTGAGTTGAGTTATTTGAAGAATTGCTTGGAAGGTATTAAGGACTCAACATAGTTAAGGTATGTTAAGTTGTCCCCTCTTTTCTTTTGGCATGATCCATAGATACAATGAAACGAGCAAACTTGCAACTTTCACAAGTGACTCTATTTTTAGAAGTACTGGGGATGCCTCTGTTCTTGATTCCCCATGTGTCCTATTATTATATCGTCTGTTCATAGGTCTCAGAAAATACGTAAGCTAATAAATTTAATTTCTTGATATTAACCGAAGGCATATTGATCTTATGACATCCCCAGAGATCTTATTGATTTACTTCTTATGCATTGCATTCATTTATACATGCACACTGACTCATGAACAGATGCTGTTATACGTGTATATTATATGTAAATGGGGTATGGGGAAAGGTTATGGCGTTATATACGTGTCACTAGAGCCGTCAATATGGGTTGGCCCGTTAGGCCAGCCCAGCCCAGCCCGTGATTTAGCAGGGTTAGGCTACAGTTTTTGGAGCCCATTTAAAAATTAGGCTTTTAAGCCCGGTCTGAGTAAGCCCGTGCCCCGTGAAGCTTGACTGAGACTGGGTTGGGCCGGCCCGTGGGCCTAATAATTTTTTTTTATTTAAAATATATGAAATATAGAACGTATACTGCCTCTAGCGATGGAAAGTCAGAATTGGATCTTTACTTAGAGGAACCAAAGCTTGATCTTGAGAAGTTCCAAGAGATGGATGTTGTCATGTATTGGAAGGACCATTCTAGAAATATCCCTATCTTTTGGTGATGACGCGTGATTTACTTAGTATTCCTATTACTAATGTAGCATCAGAATTAGCATTTAGCATTGGTGGACGTGTTTTGACAAAGTACAGAAGTTGCATCCATCATGAAAAATCCAAATACTTGTTACTACTCGAAATTGGTTGCACGACTTTTTCCAAACTCAAACTGGTAATATTTTTTTTTACGTGAATTTGAATATTATTAGTTTTAAAAATTTAATTATTCTTAATATTTAACTAATTAATATTGCATATGAATTGTAGATGTAGATGAAAGTGAAGATGTTAAGACAACCTTGTTACAAGCGGATTCAAATGTGCTTGATGAAAATGACGTGTTGTATATCCCATAAGCGTCATGGACGTTCTCTTGAATAGTTTGTTTTGAGTTTTGACTTTTGACTTTTAGTGAATGAAGTATAGTCTTGTTTTTTACTTTTTAGTGTTTATCGTAATATATTGAAACAATGTAAAAATTTATTAAGTTTTACAAAAAAATTCTTATAAAATATTTCTTAACGTTTAAATATTTATCTTTTTTTAGGTTATAACTTAAAGTAAAAATATAAAATTATATTTTAAAAAATTATGGGTCGGCCCGTGAGGGCCCGCAGCCCACATAGGGCAGGGGTGGGCTGGCCATTATAAGGCCCGTCAAAATGGTGTGCTAGCCCAACCCAGCCCGTCAATTGTTAAAGCCCTCGTAGGCTGGGCTGGGCTGGGCTAACTCGGCCCGGCCCATATTGACAGCTCTATGCGTCACCACCTGATCATTTTGATGATCTCGGCCACAGAGGCCGAGATGATATGATGGGATGCCCTCAGAGGCTTGATGATGTTATGTATGCACATAACTAAGCATGATATAACATTTATACGCATATGCATGACATTATAAATGTTTCAGGATTCATAGAGTTATTCAAACATACATGTTGACTCCTTTACTCCATGTTTGTTTCATGTCTTTTATATACTGTTTTCCATGCCTTACATACTCGGTACTTTATTTGTACTAACGTTCATTTTGCCTGGGGACACTGCGTTTCATGCCCGCATGTCCCGATAGATAGGTTAACAGTCCTCCTAATAGGCTATCAGCTCAGAGGAAGGTGTTAGTACACTCCACTTGCTAAAGAGTTGCCTATTTGGTCAGTATGATTTGGACATGTAATGATTGGTATGGCGGGATCCTGGCCCGACCTTTATGAAGTTAAATATTCTTAGAGGCTTGTAGACAGATGTCATGTATATGGATACTCGTATGATCTTGTCGGCCTAGGGTTTGAGTGTACAAATGATCATGTCGGTCTTATAGGCCCGTATGTCACTTGTATAAATTTGTATATCATGTTGGGTCGTCATATGTCGAATATTCCCTTATATTTTATTTTGGTAATCTCATGATGGCGCTTCTGGCTCATTTACCTATGATGGTATGACAAGAAAGATATGTTACGTCGGTACTCGATTGATTAAGACACCAGGTGTCCGTCGCAGCCCTGCGGTTTGGGACGTGACAAATATGTTTGAAATACAAATTTCGTACAAATATCATATAACTATAATACAACTTTAATATATAATTTTGATACATACGTATATACATAAAATATTTTTTTTTCTTTAAGTGGAGCTTAATGCTCCAACGATGACGACGACACTTAAGAGGAGAGGAAGAAGAGACAAATTAAAATATTTTTAAAAAAAAGAAGACAAATTAGGGTTCTCTTTTTCTCTTCTAATTTGATTTTAAAAAAATGCTTCAGAAGCCGCTGGAAGGAGGGATAATAACTAAGTGTTAACTTATTTATTGGGGGTAAATAAGTTTATAACCTGGCATAACTAGGTAAAAATCTCAATTTTTCATGTGAATGAGATTGCTCACATTGCAAATATCAAATTCGAATGAAGGAGAATAATCACGACAAATCAACAATAATTATAAAATTAATTAATTACGATGACTTGCAAGTGCATGAATTGGATAAAACATAGTTTAAGGACTCGTTTGACCATAAATTTTGCCAAAATAAATTTGGGTTTTATTTGGCAAACACATGTTTGACCATAAATTTTGTCTATATTTTGGTAAAATCTCAAATCTCAAATCCCAAGTTCCAAAACCAGCTCAATAGATGGTTTTGGGTCAAATCCCTCGTAATATACATGTTTTTTCAAAATAAATTTGGGAAATATATTTTGAGAACGTATGAAACGTATGTCCAAACACATTTTCATCATCAAGCCAAACTTCACCCAAAATATATTTTTCAAAATAAATTTGGGGATCTATGACCAAACCCTAGCTAAAATCCCTTTCAAAATTTTCTTTTCTTTTGTCTAGTTTGCTTTATAAAGGAAAAAAATATTGAAAACTATTTTCCTTTTTAAACCCACAAATTGAACTTACTCTATTTTTAGCCCTTTTATACTATTTGTAGGTCTTCTTGATTTCCCTAAAACTAAACAAATAAATTGATTGTCCTTTAAACTTTCTTTCCCTTTTCTCTCTCGTCTCCAACAAACCAAAACAAGAAAAAACATTGTCTATTGACAGCTGAAAATTGTAAGAAAGAAAACCCAAGTGAAGAAAATTCAGAAAGCAGAAAAAAGATGGTATTCAACAGTCCAATAATAGCGGGTGTGGCAAATGTATCAGCAGATTTATGCCAATACGTAGCTTGTAATCCAGAAAGACTGAGCAGTGATGAAGTCCTTTATCTTCTCTTCTGTTTCCCATGTCAACAACTCAGGCGCTTTGCTCTTTGTCTTTGGACCTTTTTTTGTTTCCCTTTGCCACACCCATATGCTTTTTCTTCTTCTTCTTCTTCTTCTTCTTCTTCGTCCTCAGATTCTGATTTGGATCTTGAAGTTGAAGATTCACACCCACATGCCAATTGATACCTTTTATGTATGTTTATTTTTCTTAGCCGGATTATGTTATAAAAAGGGTAAAAGGATTGTGGTTTCTTTAATTGGTTAAAGATTTCATTTTTGGATCTATTTCTGAATACCCACATGCCAATTTCCAAATTTCCAGATTGATTATGATATTCTAATTGGTTAAAGATACTATCTTTGCCTCTTGTTGCTTTTCTGATTGTGTTGTGGTTAGTGATTTTGTGGGCATAATTTGGAAATACTCATGTATTTGGATGGACTACCTGTGTGGATACTGGCTTACCAAATACCTTAATCATGTCTATATGATTGGTTTTGAGTTATCTAATTAAGGAATAACTTTTCCGTTCAATTTTGTCATTTTCAAGGACCACTATGGGGATAGGTATTCTTGATATTGTTTGTTCAATTTTCAACTCTCAGGCACGTATTCAAGGTAAACTTTCTTGCTCTCTGCAAACATGTATTATTTCTCAACTGATAATGAAAATGATGCATTACTATAGGTTAATCCCCCTTTTCATCTTTATGTATACAAATTACAATTTTTTATGTACCAATCTTAATCTGTGATTTCCTCGTTGTATCTTCTTCTTTTTTTCCCCACATATATGCAGTCATTTAATTTTCCCATTTTGTACCATGTTGTGCGAGCAGCATCACATGTTTGGTTTTTTAGTTCTTATCCAACTTTGAGGTAGTAGTTTACATCAATGAAGATTCCAGGCATAGTTTGTGGGCATGTGATTTGAGGAATTGCCTTGTGACCTGTTAGTTGTTCTAGCCCCAGCTTAGAACCTGTTTCTTTATTTTTTTTGGCAATAACTTGTGTGTCATTTTTATGGAGTTGGCATCAATTTGATATCGATATGTTACGTTATCCTATTTCGATGTGAAATGTCCTGTAGTTGCTTCTTGGAATATTTTCATTTGGTTCAATAGTACCAGTGGAACTTATGTATTAATTTGTGAACTAAATGCGATTGTGTCTCTTTTACTCATGTAGGCTGCAAAATAGTTTGAAAAGCAATGTTTTAGAGTGATTGTGCTGAAACTTACCTAGCTGCAGTAGAGAAAGTTATTAGATTCTAAGACTGGTTTGTGCTAAGGCAAGGTTGTTGCGTAAATTCCCCAGTAAGTATGATCATTGTTCTCCTTCAAGATGAGAGAGAAAGAGGGAAGATGTTTAGTTAAGACCCCTTGACTTCTGAATGAGATTTCTAGCTAGTTCTTACTTAGTTCCCCAGAGGAGAGGTGATCAACTAATCATGGCTTACTTTCTTTTTAAGGTCCCAAAGATTTGATAAATCTATTAACTTTTCTACAATTGTTTACCCCAGCATGAATTGGTCCATACTCCCATTTTTTTGTCATCTTTCAATGCTTTCTTCTTCTTGGCTGCAATTGTGAGATCGATTATGACTTGTATATATCCATATTTTGTTGCTGAACAATCTGATTTTGATTAAATGTATTGGAAGAATTTGATGCGAGGTTGTAATTTGTTGTATAGAAAAACTTAATCACATCCGGTGTTTATCTAGTTAGTTACGATTTAGTTCACATTCTGCAATATTTTTCCTAATGCTGTGTTCTGATTCATTTTAAGACTCCTAGAGTTGTAAGGAGCTAACAAGAGGTTACTTGAATTTGTAGCCAATCAGTAAATAAATGGTTTTTATTGTTTTTTCTTGACTATTCCTCTTTTGATTACTTGGAGTGACTGATAAAGGGTTGCTTATGTTGGTATGAAAAAAAGAACAGCTCATTCTCCTTTCGTAGGTTATGTATGCTATGAGGAAAAACAAGAGAAATTGGCAAGTTGTGTTGAGATGAGTTAGTTGGAAAACAAGTTTTGGTTGTGGGACCCACCTAATGTTAAGTTGTTATAATCTATGTAGGTGGTTAGGCGGTTAGAGTAGTTAGACATAAGTAGAGTAGCGTGTATAAATACGTTGTAATTGTACACGATTAGATACAATTCAATGAAGAAGATAATTTTCATTTCCAGAAATTCTCTCTAAAGCTCACAACATCTTCTCCCTTAATTCACACTCAAACTAAAGCTTCTATCCATGGAAGTTATCATGGTATCAGAGCCTACGACACGAGTCGCCGGCCATTAACAACTCAATTACTCTTCATAATCACCTTATTAATGTCAATTTTGGAGTGAAATTGTCTCATGTGATTTGAATCGAAATTAGGTTTTCGCTTCTGAAACTCATGAAAATTGCCTGACTTTGCTTGAAATTTTGCATCATCCATGGCGATTGGTGATGAAACCAGCACTACGTCGGTCGGACATACTGTCGGAACCTCTGATAATGCAGTTGCTCGCAATCACAACAATGGCTTCCCCACAGTTGATCACAACCATCCACTGTACCTACAGCCAACATACACTTCAGGTAGCTCTTTAATTTCACTTCAACTAATAGGATCTGAAAACTATGCAATTTGGAGTAGATCTATGAGAATGAGACTGCTAGGTAAAAGCAAACTAGGTTTTGTTGATGGTCGATTCCCTAAGTCTAGGTTTGAGCCGGAATTACATGATCAATGGGAGAAAGTGAATGATGTGGTCCTACCTGGATCATAAATGCAGTTCGACCAGGGTTGCTGAGTAGTATTGTGTATGCTTCAAATGCACACAAAGTCTGGGAGGATCTAAGAGAAAGATTTGACAAGGTAAACAGTGCTAGAGTTCAATATTTGCACAAGAAAATTCACTCCCTTACTCAGGGGACAATGACTGTGACATACTATTTCTCCAAACTAAGGGACCTTTGGGATGAGTTTGATGCTATAGTGCCATGTCCAAGTTGTCCTTGTCCTAAATCAAAGAGGTATCTCGAACACTTTGAGTACCAAAGGCTCACTCCCTTACTCAGGGGACAATGACTGTGACAGACTATTTCTCCAAACTAAGGGACCTTTGGGATGAGTTTGATGCTATAATGCCATGTCCAAGTTGTCCTTGTCCTAAATCAAAGAGGTATCTCGAACACTTTGAGTACCAAAGGCTAATGCAGTTCTTAACTGGCTTAAATGAATCCTATAGCAAAGCTAGGAGTCAGATTACAATGATGTATCCTACTCCGTCGTTGAAACAAAGCATACTCAATGATAATAGTCAAGGAGAGCCAAAGGAACCTAGCTAATTACACATCAGTGTCACAGGTGCATCTAATCATATGGCATCTAGCTTACATATGTTAAAAGCATACATGCTAGTGCCACAATCATACAGGAGCAAAGTTCACTTACCAATAGAAAATATAGTCTCAGTTGCACATAGGATTGGCTTTTGAGTTTAAGAACCAAGACATGTCTAATTTGCTATATAACACCTGAGTTTAAGTTCACTCTTCTCTTAGTGTCCAAACTCTCTAAAGAACTGAAATGCTTGGTAATGTTCTTTTCTGACTTCTGCATCTTCCAGGACCTCTTCAGTGGATAGGTGAAGGGGGTTAGTAGAGAGAAACATGGTCTCTATGTGTTGTAGGAGAGGCATGAGAAGGGTTTAAGTCAAGGTTCAAGTCCACAAGTAACTACTAACACTAGTACATGTTATTTGAATAAGACTAGTCATGCTCACATGTCTGCTGTTTCTGATTCTAGTAGTCTATGGAACAAGAGACTGTCATGCACCACTAGAAATAATAAGGAAACATGAAGCACTTAAACATCTTAAGGCTGATGCACATCAATATTGTATTGTTTGTCCCTTGGCAAAACAAACAAAGTTACCTTTTCAGCTGAGCTCTACTGTGTCTAAATCTGCTTTTGATTTACTTCATTGTGACATTTGGGGCCCTTACAGAGTTCCCACCCATGATGACAAAAGGTACTTTGTCACTGTTGTAGATGATTATACCAGGTTTACCTGGATATTCGTGATTCAGTCTAAGTTTGACACTATAGTTGTTCCCACATAATTCTTTGTCAAAGTACAGAACATTTTCTCTACCTCTATTAAAACACTTAGAACAGATAATGGTTGTGAGTCTTTTAGCACAAAATTCAATGGACTTCTCTCCACTCTTGGTATTAAACACCAAAGCACTTGTGTGTACCCCCCACAACAGAATGGAGTGGCTGAAAGAAGACACAGAACCATCCTTGAAATAGCTAGAGGATTAAGGTTTCAGGCAGACATCCCATTTTAAGGTTCTGGGGTGAGTGTGTCACCACTGCTGTTTATCTACTCAATAGGTTACCCTCCAGAGTGATTGGCTTCAAATCATCAGTTGAGATGTTTTATTTGCATGCTCCCTCTCTCAGTCATCTGACGGTCATAGGTTGTCTTTGCTATGCAGCTGTTCCAAAATATACTGACAAACTTGGCTTAAGGGCCATTCCTGCAGTTCTCATGGGGTATGCACCTTCTGAGAAAGGGTATAAGTTATATGATATCCCGTCCAAGTCACTCTTTGTGAGCAGAAATGTGATGTTTCAAGAGGCTATCTTTCCATTCAAGCAACTGATGTCTGCAGGCAATCCGGTGTTCCTAGTACTAGATCTACTATCACCTATGGCATCTAATGACACTATGAATCATCCAAATGCTTGCTCACCTAGTACTTCTAATAGCTTAACTCGGGGGAGATCAACTCACCTCCTTCCTCTATTGCAGTTCATGAGGAGGCATCCTCTACTGAAGCAAATCCAACTCTTCCTAATACAACTCATAACTCACCACTACTCAATTCTGCTACATCCCAAGTGCTCAGGAGGTCTAGTAGACCAAGCAGACCTCATGTGTGGTTGCAAGATTATGTCACTAAACCAACAACTCATACATGTCCTATCTTATCTCTCCTATATAATCTACTCCAAACTGACAACACCTTATCAGCATTTACTGGCACTTCACTCAGCTATTCCTGAACCTAAGTCCTTTAAAGAGGTTGTCTCAGATCTCAACTGGATGCAGGCCATAAAGCAGGAAGTAGCAGCTCTTGAAGACAACAACACCTGGACCATTGTCGACCTGCCTCCTGGCAAGTCTCCTATTGGGTGCAAATGGATTTTTAAGGTCAAGTACAGGGCTTTAGGTAAAGTTGAAAGGCCAGGTTGGTGGCCAAAGGGTATAGCCAAGAAGAAGGGCTTGAGTACAATGAGACCTTCTCCTCAGTTGCAAAAATGGTTTATAGCTCTAGTTGCCTCTCTGAATTGGCAGATTTACCAAATGGATGTACACAATGCATTCCTCAATGGTGATCTTCTTGAGGAAGTGTATATGCATATTCCTGAAGGCTTTTGCAGGCAGGGAGGAGACTCAGATGGTCTGCAAACTCCAAAAGTCACTGTATGGCCTTAAACATGCCCAAAGACAATGGAGTATGAAGTTGACAGAAACTTTAGTGGAGATGGGATTCCAGCAAAGTCACTTTGACTATTCTCTCTTCACCAGAAAAGCAAAGTGTGACATAGTTGTAATCTTAGTCTATGCGGATGATTTGATCATCACAGGTAACAATCCTAGTTAATTAAACCAAACGAGAGATGACCTACAGACTAGGTTCAAAATGAAGGACCTTGGGGAGCTGAAGTTCTTTCTAGGCATTGAATTTGCCAGGTCCAAAGAAGGGATAGTAATGAATCAGAGGAAGTATGCTACGGAGCTGATTTTTTAATCTGGCCTAAGTGGGGCAATGCCTACTGGCACTCCTCTTGAAATGAACCTAAAACTGACATCATCAGACTATGACAGTTGGATGAAAACTAATGCAACAGATGAGGTGTTGAAAGATCCTAGCAGTTATCAAAGACCGGTAAGGAAGTTGCTGACCTCACCATGACCAGGCCAAACCTGAGCCTTTGCAGTACAGGTCCTTAGCCAGTTTATGCACTGTCCAAAAGTATCACATATGGAAGTAACCCTTAGGGTGGTAAGATACATCAAGGCTGAGCCTAGGTTAGGTCTCATGATCCCTGCTAATAGCACAAACAAACTTAGAGCTTATTGTGACTTAGACTAGGGAGCTTGCCTGCAAACCAGAAGATCAGTCACTAGTTATTTAGTAAAGTTTGGAGATGCATTAATATCATGGAAGTCCAAGAAACAAAAGACAGTTTCTAGGAGCTCAATAGAAGCAGAATTCAGAAGCATGGATGCATGTGCTGCTGAAGTAACTTGGCTAGTAGGACTCTTTGGAGAGCTTGGAGTGAAGATTGAACTACCTATTGATCTATTCTGTGATAGTAAGGTTGTAATTCAGATTGCAGCCAACCCAATCTTTCACGAACGAACAAACATATAAACATAGATTTCCACTTTGTGAGGGAAAGAATATTACAAGGAGTAATGAAGACCGAACACATATCTACAAAAGAGCAATTGGCTGATCTCCTGACTAAGAGCCTTGGGCAAGCTACAACATGACTATCTGCTGAGAAGTTTAGGAGTGAACAACCTGTTCAAGCCATCAACTTGAGGGGGAGTGTTGAAGATAGTAAGTTGGAAAGCAAGTTGTGGTTGTGGGACCCACCTAATCTTAAGTTGTTATAATCTATGTAGGTGATTAGGCGGTTAGAGTAGTCAGACATCAGTAGAGTAGCGTGTATAAATACAATGTAATTGTTATTAATGTGCCAAAATAATAATAATAAGGAGAAGAAGTACCAAATAATAATAAGGGTGAACATAAAAGCCAAAAAATCGGACCCCGAATTAATTCGCTATTTTGGTATCGGTTCTTGGGTTCCTCGGTACTGATTCAGTACATTTTTAAAAAAAAATTGATACTTTGGTACGGTTTTGGTATTAAAATTTCAATACTTCGGTTAACCGAAATACCGAAGTTGCCAACTGTTACTCAGCAACATTTTGCTTGTTAACTTGCCATTGATCTCTGGTTACTTTTACTTATAGCATGTTTTGTCAAGCTGGAGAAATCAGATTATTTTGAGAAGTGCTTTTGGAAAAAGTCCTTTTGGAGAGAAGCAGTTTGTTTTGGCTAATCACTCTTAAAAGCACTTTTAAGCAATAATTTATGTTTGGCCAAGCTTTTCAGAAAGTGTTTTTAAGTATATCAAATTACGAATAAAGACATGAATAGATTTACTTAATAGTTAATATTATAAGTAAATAAATAATTTTAAAATTTATTATTACATGCAATAATTAAATCTTTTCATTTTATTTAAGTAAAATATGAAAATAAAAATTAAAAGTATTTAATTCTTCTAATATAATTTAAGTATATTAAAAATTATTTAACAAATATAAAAGCATTCACCCCTAAAGTCACTAAATATTAGAAAGTTATCCTAAAAATAATAAGAAATATTTATACATTAATATCTTAAGTATTAGGTTCAACGGTTATTTTGGTATATACTATATTTTGTTAAGGGTATTTTTGGTAAGAAGAAAAATCAAAATTGTTTCTGCTTCTACTTTGAGAAGAAGTTATTTTTTTCTGCTTCTCAGAAATTGTTTCTGCTTTTTTTCAAAAGCATTTTTTTTTTTCAAAAAAGCTTGGCCAAATACTTCAATTTAGGAAAAAAAAGTGCTTTTGAAAAAAAAAAAATTGGTCTCTTAAAAAACTTGGCCAAACAGACTATTAGAGTGTCTCTTGATGCTCTCCTCAACCTGTTATTACTTATCGTCCTTATGTTAAGTGGTTAACATTTCATTGTTTTACTGTTTAGTATATTAGTTGATAAATGGATTGTTATGTACTATATCAATGTCAAAGAATATGGTAAACAACTCCTAACTCACTTTGCCCCATAATCATTGTCAAAGGGTGTTTAATCGAACTAAAAAATCGCATCAAATCGATTAAAATATTTGATTAGGTTTGGTTGTTTGGCTTGGTGTAAAAAAATCTGAACCAAACCGACATATATTATACATATTATATACATATACACACACACAAACACATAACTTTATATAAAATTTTCTTTAAAAAATATCTAGAAATATTTGGGATCTTCTCATGGAATGTAATATTTAATAGAACTATGAAGTTCATTCATTTTTATTTACCTTAAATAATGGGTGTATCACTTTCTTATCAAGTGTTATTGAAATGTATCAATTATTTCTTTGTTCCTCTATATGCAAAAGTCAAACATTTCTTATATGTTTTTCGAATTTGAAATGGTATTTCGATAATTTTAAAATTAAATATAACATATCATTATTTAGGTATTATATTAATTTTTATGTTTAATTATTAAATTCGGTTAACTTTGAAAGTGTACATCAATAAAAAATTATTGTTAGACAGCTAAGATTATAACTATAATGTGTTACTAAAAATTCTCCCATAATTATATTTTAATAGATTATATGTTTGTCATTTTTTAATTTTTACTAAACATATATTCACTTATCAAAACTTTGTCTATAACTTTAACAAAATAATATTCATGTAACAAAAAAATTGATTTGATTTGATTTTGATGAAAACCGAATCAACCCGATTTATATACACCCTTAGTCAAATCCTTGTTGAGATCATGAGATGGATAAGTTATGTCAAATTTCATTACACAATGACATAGTTAAAAAAGTTAGATACTCTTTAAAATTACTTCGTATTCCCACTCTCTAAATATTGGTGTTTGTTTAAAGTTCAAATAATTGAATACTTATTTGTTACTCAGCATAAAATCCGTATCTTAAAATTGTTGGTTGCGTTTCTTACAATTTGTATTTCTCTATTAAGTGATTCTTGGTTGCAGAGATATTTATTACTCTATTGTCTATCCAGTAATTCTTTGCAGCTAATGCTTCTGGCACCACCGATTGCTGAAACTAAATTTATGTAATATCCGTATAAAATTTGAATATTCTAAGGTCTTGATTTAATTTAGCGAAATGAAAATTCGGTTGATTACCGACCGTACCGAACCAAACAAAAAATAACGAATTATATCGAACTACTTTAGTACGATATGGTATGCTTAATTAATAAATCGAATATCTAACATTTAGTTTGAAAATATTGTATCGAAATACCGAACGTTCACCCTTAAATAATAAATGATTCCCTACCCGTAGGCCATATAGTTCACAAAGACATATTTGACAGCTGAGAAAATCATCCATATAATCCAGACAGCTCAATACACCACTCCTCCACCCAATAACTCCAGTATTTTAATCCATAAAAACTTTTAAATTTTACCCTTTAAAATACGATATGAATTCTTAACAGAATGTCGAGAATCAAAGTACAACAATTTCTTTGAGCAAAATTTAGACATTAACTTTTAACATCTTCTAAAATAAAACTTACATATTCAACTAGAAAATAGGAGTAAACTTTTTTATTCCACCTGGCCTCCGGTTTTGACATATGGCACTGACTAATTCAAATTCCTGCCGCATAAGCCTATTTAGAGGGAAACATTCTCTATTAGAACTCGTTCTACACCTTGAACTCGAGATCTCTATCAAGAATGAACGATCCTATTAATTCCACCCGTTAAAAAAAAATACATAAATCGTTGGCTACAGCTGTGTGACATCCCAAACACAAGCAACCACCCTGTCAACTAACGGGCAGCTTCCCGGCTAGCATCAAAACCTTAAAAAAAACACGTCCATTTATTCTTCGTCCGCTTCTCCTTAAACTTTTGCCTTCTTTTCTTCTTTCAACAATTTGTTCGTGATTTTTTTTCTTCTCAAAATTTTGTTAATTTCTTCAAAATTATTTCAATGGAAGCAATGCAGATGAATGTTTTCTTGGTGGTTCTGATGGTCGTGTTGGTTGCGATGTCCGGTATTGAAAATGTAGTTGCAGTGGATGCGCCTGCACCTGCTCCTGCCTCGGATGCTACAATATTTGTACCGACCATCTTTACTTCTCTTGTAGCTTTTACATTTGGGCTTCTCTTCTGATGGAGCTAACTTGCGTGGGCATCGACTAATGAAGTATATATAAAGCTCTTTGTCGGTCCAATAATATTTGATTTTATTTCGTAAATGTAATTCGTGTAGAGTTTAACCTTTTTGTTTTTATT
Source organism: Nicotiana paniculata (assembly GCA_005239505.1). Classification (NCBI taxonomy): domain Eukaryota; kingdom Viridiplantae; phylum Streptophyta; class Magnoliopsida; order Solanales; family Solanaceae; genus Nicotiana; species Nicotiana paniculata. The sequence continues at coordinate 69,986 of MDKI01196580.1, read as the reverse complement.
TTCATTTAGTTTCAACTAAATCTTCCTGTTCCAAGATGTCTAGTTTCTTGGTGTGTTCTCATATCAGTCCGTTAGGTCATTAATTGACACGAGGAGGTTGAGCTTCATCTATTTGTATTTATTTTATTTTTTTTGCTTTTCATGTTTAATTCATTGGGATTTTCTTTTTAAAATGCGACTATGATTGGGAAGCAAATTGGCGATTGCATTCGCTCTATGCCTCGTATTTTGTCGGTGAAGTGTGTGGGATTGCCTCTTTTTTGTCTTATTTTTTTCTTTCTATTTTTTCTCTTTATCTTTTTGTTTGTTTGTTTGTTTGGTTAGGAACTTTGGGATTTTTTTTCTTTTACAATATCACGAAGGTGCAAGTTGAATGCTCTGATTGTGGTCCTTTGCACGAACGAGAAAGAGGCAAATAGGAAAAATCTTACAATATTGTATATTTATTCAATTCTAAATTTTGGAATAAACTGAAGATAAAAGTCCTTTGTTCTATTTTTGTATACTAATCTCTCAGCACGCGTGTGTATTTTGTCTTTATTAGTATAAAACTTTAAATAATAGAAATATTTTATTAAAATTTGTGTTTGATCCATAGAATAAAAGTGAAGAAAAAAGTGTAAGTACAAAAATAATGATTGTCGATTCTATTTAGCCAACTCAACGAAGGAAGAAACTCTATCTTAGAAGTCAATAGGCATTTGAGTAAATATATTCAAAACTTAAATTTGTTTAATTTTTATAATTTTATTATTCGATTTCAATTTCACTAATTTTTATATTTACTTTTAATTTTAGCAATAACACATAACCGTTTTATGATTTAAAATTTTTTTGATTTTGTTTTGGAGATCTATTTATTTTTTATTTTTAAATACACAAATAGAGTCAACTAACTGAGAGAAGTATTTCTTTTCTTCGGGCGAACAAAAAGTAAATTTTATTTATTTATTTAATCTATAGAAAATAATACAATAGCTTTCTAATCAATTTAATTCTTTATATATCTTATATTTTTTTGTGGTTCTCTAACTTAAGGATTATCGCATACTCCATTCCTAGATTCGGTCGCACGTTCTTGAACTTTATGCTCCCTCCGTCCAAATTTATGTTAAGGTGTTTGGATTTCGAAAGTCAAACAAACTATTCTTTGTTTAGATAATTTTAATTATTAATAATTGTGATTATAGTATTTCTTTTTAATGCAGTTTTCATATATGCAAATTTTATTTCGAAAAATTTTAAAAAAAATTGTCCAAATCCATGGTCAAAAGTAAGAAGTTTGAATCTCAAAAAACAAGAAATGTCACATAAATTAAAACAAAAAAAATAATTACTAGAACTCCGCCACGATAAAAATAAACTGACATATATACTACATATTATCAAGGTGCTCGATTTTCTGGTCACTCTTGAAAATCACGAGAGTTGGACATATACTCTTTTAAAATTTGTAATTTTTTTATTACCTTTTTCTAGTTTTATATTTCCATTCCTAAACATATTTTATACTGAATGATAATTTTGACCCTCCTTCCTTCACGTGAACAAATGAATGGACAAAAATATATGCCAGGACCCCAAACCAACCCAGTTGTGATGGCGCTTATCGTGGAACTACGCAAGCCTACACTCCTAACCAATTTGGTTTCTATCATAACAATATTTAAATATTAACATCTTTCATCAGAGAAACCGAAATAAAAGATAAAATCGAACCCAAAATACTGTAAAAATAAATTCCAACATCTGGTGTCACTAAGTCACGAGCCAAAACTACTACAACATCTGGAGTATAATGAGACAACAATTGTCTGGAGATAATAAAAAAATATACTAGGGGAAGATAAGGGAAGAGAAGACGAGGTTGCGATTGCCAGGCAGCTACCTTGAAATCTCCGACTGAGGCACCACATCGAATGGTCAATAACCGCTACGGAGACCTAAGGTACCTGGATCTGCACACAAGGTGCAGGGAGTAACGTGAGTACACCAACTCAGTAAGTAACAAGCCCAAACTGTGGGCTGAGAGGTAGTAACAGACTAAACCTCAATATTTATAACAGAATCAATATACAGAAATTTAGGCATGCTTTCAGTTAACTAGACAACTCAAAGTGATAAGATAAGTACATTTCTGAACAGTTTAACATATGTAACTTAACGTATCCTACATGCCAATGCATCAACTGTATGAAATGCACAATGTGCTCCCACTCTCAAATACTCGTCCACTCAGTATTGTATATGGCTCGCATGGCCCAGGGAAGATCCATCCCGGAATATATACGCGGCATACAGAAGTATGCCGCGTATATATTGGTTGAGTATAGTGAAATGACTAATATACCCTCTAATGAGTTATGTAACACATTTCTCAACACTCCCCCTCAAGCTAGGAAGTGCAAAGACGTTCAAAGATCCTAGCTTGGAATTGAGATATTCATGTTGAACTCGATTAAGTCCTTTTGTCAGAATGTCAGCTAGTTGATCTCTTGTAGAAACATATTTTGTTGTGATCAAGCCTTGTAAGATCTTTTCCCTGATGAAATGTGATTTCGATATGCTTGGTACGTTCATGATAAACTGGATTTGCCGCAATCTGCATAGCTGCCTTGCTATCACTATAAACACTCACAGGCTGTTTAACATCAATTCCAGTTCTTTTAGTAGTCCAAGTAGCCAAATAAACTCTGCTACTGTTAATGCAAAGCTCATATGTTCAGCTTATGTTGAGCTTCTAGAAACAATAGTTTGTTTCTTAGACTTCTAAGTAACTAATGACTCACCAAGTTTCATCAAATAACCAGATACAGAATTTCTAGAGTGAGGGCAGGCTGCCCTATCAGCATCACAGTATGTTGTAACTTCATTGTTGCATTTGTTGGACAGAAGAATTCCTTGTCCTGGTTGATGCTTTAGATAGCTTACAATTCTGAGTGCAGGTCCTATATGAGACTTTTTAGGCTTTTGTAAAAATTGGCTCAATGTTTGAACACTTAAACATATGTCTGGTTGAGTCATAGTTAAGTAAAGGAGTTTACCAATCAGCTTCTGATAAGGATTCTGATCCACCAGTTCTACATCTTCTGAGATCACATCCTTGTCTTTTTTTGACATATTCATCATACTCTCTCGTATTTAACTTCATATTAAAATCCAAAGGAGCAATGGCAGGTTTGGCTGCTCCCATACGTGTTTCCGAAATCACTTCTAGTGCATATTTTCTCTGATGCATTAGGGTTCCTTTACTAGACCTTGCAAACTCAATGTCAAGAAAATAATTGAGTTTACATAAATCTTTCATTTTGAATACTTGCCATACACCTGTCTTAGTGTCTTCAATTAGCTTTAGGTTATATCCAGTTATAAGCATGCCATCAACATAGACTAAAACTATAGTGATACCCTTATGATGTTTTTATGAAGAACAATGAGTGATCATATTGACTTTGATAGAAGTAAGCTTTCAGTAAAGCCTCAGTTAACTTGGTATTCCATTGCAATTGTGCTTGTTTTAATCCATACATGGATCTAATAGGTCTGCTTACTGGTTTCCTCTCCCTCCTGACTATGAAATCTTTAATGTAAATCCATGTAAATTTCATCATAGAGGTCCCATTGAAGAAATGCATTATAATATCCATTTGATGCATGTGACAATGTTTAGCAGCAACTATTGCTAGGACAGTCCTTACAGTATTCATTTTTACAACTGGTAAAAAAAAATTTGGTAGCCAATTCCTTCTTTTTGGCTAAGTCCTTTTTCGACCAACCTAACTTTAAATATTTCAATTTCCCCTATAGCTTTATACTTTATTTTGTAAATCCACTTGCATCCTATAAGTGATTTACCTTCAGGTAGTGGAATCATATCACAAATGTGACTGTTTTCTAAGGCTTCAATCTCGGCCTTCATGGCATTTATCCATCTAGGATCTTTGATAGCTTCATGGTAGTTTGCAGGTTTAGATATAGAAGAAGATGTAACAACAAAGAATTGATAGGTAGGAGAAATATTTTCATATGTTATGAATCTAGATAAGCTGTAGGGAGGCTCATGATGAATGTTTAAAGACACAAAGTCTTTCATCCAAAGTGATGGTCTTTTGTCTCTATTTGATTTCCTCAAAGTCTCTTCTGTTAACATAGTAGAATTTTGTTGACTAGATGATTGAACTTGAATAGTATTTGAAGGTAAGGATTCAATTGCTACCTCAAATATTGTGTTATGTTGTGATGCTTCAGAGGTAGAATACTATATTTGATCAGCTGATAAGTTTGGTCTTTGTTGACTTGAATCTTCTGTGCCATTGTGGAAAGAACCAATTTCATTTGTTTGAATGTCATTATGACTTGGTTCAGTAACTTCAATAGTGAATTGGTTGACTGGTTAATCTGATATTTGTTGAAGGCTGTTGGGCATGAAAATGGGTTGAAGTTTGGTTTGATTGAGAGTTTTGAATGGAAAGATGTCTTCTTTGAAAATAACATCTTTGTTGACAAATAAGGTATTTTTGTTAATGTCATACATTAGATATCCCTTTTGAGAAGTTGCATATCCCATATGAATGGATGCCATAGACCTAGGCATCGGTTTATCTTGTTCTTGCACTATTTTTGCATAACATAAGCATCCTAGTACTTTAAGATGTTTTAGCGAAGGCTTATTCCCATATAATTTCTCATATGGAGACTTGTTTGCTAGTACAAAACTTGGCATTCTATTAATCAGATAGGTTGCATCTAATACATAGTATCCCCTAACCTTTTGAGCGTAGTTTCTTCAGTCTGATCGATGCCTCTTTATATGATATTTGCAAGTAATGCATGACGCAAAAATATTATTTCGATTCCGCCAGATACATCTACAAAAAATAATCCCCTTATAACAGAGTCAACTCTTTATTATATAGTCTTGAAAACTTGTTCTTGTTTAGGATTTAGCTTTGATTGTGCTTTCCCAGACAATTGTATTGCATTTTGATTCTTAATAATCTTTTTTATTTTGTGGTCTAATGCTCTTTTTATGGAATAAATTTATGTACCCTAAGATTTTTTTAACTTGAATAAAAATGTTACTCGTATGATGAATTTTAAAAAAATAATTGAATTGGATTCTCTTGCTAAATAATTAATCAAAAGATTTAATTATTTGATTTTAACATAAAAAATAATTTATTCTATGTTGATTTAGATCTTAATATTAGCTCATCGCTTGTTTTAAATATTTAATCTAATCCACTATAAATATTAATTTTATACAGTAAAAGATTGATATGACATTTCACTTTTAGATCTTTATGTTTGTTGAATCATTAGTAGTATTGACTCTTACCAACTATTTTTTTTGTCTCTTTATAACACACTTATATTCTTAAATATTTTCTTAGTTGTTGTTTAACATTTGGGTATTTTTCAATATTACACAAAAAATTGATAAAAAAATATATTACTTGAGTATGAAAATAGTTCATATATAATATAAAAATTTATTACCGTGGGAGTATTTTTTTTTTCAATTTCAACTCTATGCAGTCCATTTAATATTACTTTTATTTTTTCTTGGTATTGAACATTATGGAGTGATAATGTATTGTCAATATAGAGAATACTTATGAAATTAATTTTATTAAACCTTCCTACATATTTTTAATAAGAATTTAATAGATAAAATTTTATTAATTTTAAAATCTTAAATATTAAAAATTATCATAGAAGGTATTGTAGTTTAAAAAAATAAGTTATTGCATTTATGTCATCTTCCTATGAGTTCTTCCATTTAACAATTTATGGCTATTTTGGTATATTAATATTATATTTATTCTTTTATAATAATACAGATTCTCATTTTTCTAAATGAATTTGAACAATATAATACATTCTCAAATTAAATTAGTAATAGGACATTTTTAAGAAGTATATCCTGAAAGTAATACGATTACATGACTAAAGATATTTATCAATTTTATATGAATTAGACAACCCGAAAGTAATTATATTAATATGATTCCTAGAGGTAATCATGTAGGATTCTTAACGTGTAGTATTATGTCCTAAAACTAATAGGATTATAAGGCTAATATCTAAAATTTTGGTCATATCCAATTTTTATGAGTTATTATGGTTAATATTATAAAGTTATTTTTGCAAACCAACATTATATTCTTACTTTTATAGTAATATAGATGGATTATATCAGGTTGTATGTCTTATTTCTAAGTAACTCGCTATATTGACATGTATATGAGATAATGTCTTTATAATTTATCATACTATAACAGGTTGTATGTGTTATATGAGACTTTGAGGATATTATTGACACAGACAAAACTCTTGGGGCCATATCACATCAAAGAGCAAATTTTATGGACAAAAGAGTGAATTATATACTCCAGGCTCCGCTGATGAAACCCTAAACCCCCTCCTTAAATCATCATGTTGTACATTATTAGTTTCACTTTGCCCTCTTCTTCTTCTTCTTCTGTTCTTTTTCTTCTTCTTTTTTATCTGTATGTAAGGAATTTGCAGTATGTTTTATGGACTAATAATTGTTGTTACCAAATGCCTCTTTGAGTAGCCATATGGACTAATTTTAGCTATTTCATATTTGGCTTAGTTAGGGGGCAGAAACTAAACTTTTTTGATGCAAAGATTCAATCTTTGGATCTTTTTGAAGGGACTCTTTGTTCTTCTTCATCAATTGTCCTATAAGCATCTTTTGAACACTCTGTTTAATCCCCTCTTCAAATCTTTTGTGTATGTATTCATTTTGTTTTAATGAAATCCAAAAGGGTATATGAATTGATTGTTTTTGCCTCAAGAATTCCCGAATGAGTTACTGAAAAAGTCATTCGGTTCAGACAGGGGCATATAGTAATAGAGAAGCAAATCTTTGAGCTGAAAAGTATCAAAGTTTGGTTCTTTAATGAATTATTAGTTTGAGGGGTTTGAACTATTTCATTCCTCTCTTCTGTTCCTTTTTCTATAGGTTCTTTCAAACATTCAATATTTATGGAGTAATTTATTATTGACCAAGTCCTAAATTTTAAAGTTCATTTCCTTGATAAACATTTGTTTTACATCTTTTTTTGTTTTGCTACATAATGAGGCCGATGATGATTTATAATTATTTGGACTGATCTATCTGTGATGATCCAAAATTCGAGCTTTTTAAAACTGATGCCTCCAATTTTTTTTTTTTTTGTTTAAGCATAATTTAGGTTCTTGTTTGTTCTGTATTTTATCCCTTTTAATAATTTGCTTTGCTCGTTGTAAAAAGCTAATTTGCAAATTAGTTGGTTTTGGTATTGTCCTGATAAAGTGGAGAAGAATATTTGTTACCTCTACCACTTGACTGCAATTTGCAAATAATCACTAGTCACTGTTTAAATAAATACTCCATCATTTATATCGAATGGTTGAATCAGTTGAATCAGTCCCTTCCTCTACTGACTTTAATAATAACATATGTAAAATAAAATATCTATAAACATCTTGATTTCTTAGTTTATCCTTAATAGCTTAGTCCAGATTGGAATGTAATTCATCTTTAATAACAACAATCCTAATCCATTCAAGTATTCAAAATTATCTCACTGTAACACATGCATCATTTCTTATTTAGATGGTGCACCTCTTGATAGCAGTTTATCTTTTATAGTGTATTTCATTCATGTCATAGTATTGTTTTTCTTTAAATCTGAGTCAAAACTCCAATTTCTTCAGAATAAACAACCTTGTTATAATCTCTTGGAATTTGGGAATATGTATATACAACATATGTCTAAAGATCCTTGTCTATATACTAGAATCTAATGGAACATAAAAGGTTGGACGAAGCTGATACATATTCTGGAACTTTGCTTTAAAGAGCATCATAGTAACCTCCAACTGTTATCTGTGCTCTTGTTACTGGAACTCCTCTCACTGCTGCAATTGCTTCATTCAATTTGGTTGCATGGTCAACTACTCGCTTCATCCTCTGTAATCCCATATAAAATTGTTATTAAAAAAGAAATTCTAAGATAAGATCCACCAAATATTAGTTTTACGAAAAATAATCAAGAATAAGGAAGTTACATGAGTTTTAATCGTGTGATTATCTCATTTAAAAGTTAACGCTGCTAAAAAGAAAAAGGACATCTCGATATATTAAGTTCCCGCTATGCACAGGATATGAGGAAATGTCCGTTAATAAAAGTCTATGTCTATGTATGTAACTTTACCCAGTATTTTTTTAAGAGGTTGTTTTTACAACTCAAGTTTATGATTTTCTGATCACATAACAATAACTTTATCAGTTAAATCAAGTTCTTTCAATACTGCTGAAGAATGATCAACTCTTTAGCAGTGAAATTTCAATTCACAACATAAAAGTCCTAGTTTCAAGTTCCAACAGGCAATCTTAGCTAAAGATCTTTATTTTCTCTTCGTGTTACGTTAAAATATGTGATCATCTCATAATTTTTTTTTTAATTCTTAAAGACACGTCTTTTATTAATTAATTATGTCTTAAGTCTTAACAAAGAATATGATTTTCTTTTTGAACATAAGTGAAGACCAAACCTTGTCATCAGAAAAGATTTGAAACCGAAGCTTGTGCTGATTTTGCTTATTGTTTTGGTGATTGCCCATAAAGATGACGCAAATAGTAGCAGCAGCAGCAACCCCAAAAGAGAAAATAGCACCAATTCCATTCAAACTCTTGTTCAACAGGTTTATTCCACCACTATTCTCTGCTTCCATCCCAATTTTGTTGATCACCATCTCTTTATCAACCTCCAACAGTACTTCTGCTTGTTCCTCAAAATGAAAAGGGTCTGCATCAACTTGCGATAAAAGGGTCTTGTTATTGGAGTCCAATCTCATGTTTTCAATTTCATTTTCCCTCATTTTCTGGAACAAGACTTGATCTTGATCTTGGTCAGCTTCCATCATACTGTTGTCACAAATGTTTTTTGATGGTAATATGTTGTTGATGACTTCCTCATAATCATTAGTGGTTTCTTGAAAACATGGCTCCAGCTGAATTGGAAAAGGTACTATTTGAGGATGCTCTGTTGAGTCAACAAATTGGGATGATTTTGGACAAGGGCAAACGAAATAATTCATGTTGAAATCTTTTTTTGAGAAGATCATCTTGCCTCCATCATCATGGGGAAGAAGCTCCCAATCTTCAAGATCCATTTTTTCTATGTAAACTGAAGAGAAGAATGGGTCAATATAAGCTCTGAGATTCTGATTCTTTGGTTGTTGAATTATTGAGGGTAGCTTTCATATATGCAAAACAAACCCCATTTGGGACATGTCTTCTTGCTCTTTGGGGAGTGAAGGTTCAACTTTGCCTTCATGAGATCGTGACGGATATTTTTTTTACTTGTCTAATATTTCAACTTACGGGACCCATTGATTCAAATTCATATTAATTACGTAGGATCTAATTAAGGACAAAATAATTTCTAGTAAGATTTTTTCCATTCTATAGATTCCAACTCAGGATATTTGATTTTAAAAAAAATTCATTTATCTCATCATTTAGCTTATCACCCCATTGGGGTGACAAATATCGGGATGGTCCAGAGGACCCACTTAGAAAGAATCCTCTTTTGTTGGACTACTGGATATTTCTTTTGATTATCAATTGGACTTTTATATATTGATTTCATTACTGTAATAGTTTAATGTCACTTTGGATAAATGAAAACCATGGTATTCGCCAACTTTGATCCATTCGTAGTTCTATAGTAAACACTCCTAGCTCATCTAATGGAACTTTTTTGTATTTTCTGTTCCAAATAGCAAACTAAAACGGATTTTTTTTAGGATTTAATTTTTTTTTTTTTTTTTTTAAATAAAGAAATGAGGTAGAAGTACGTAGAAAAACGAAAAGAAAGAAAAAGTATAGGTTGCTTGTGGGAGTTCCCTTTGAATGAGCATTGATCGTGACATCTTCCCTTTGATATTGAAAAATCCACAATTAGATTTCTTGAATGGAAGTTTATCTGCTAGCAACTAAAGTATAATCTAATTAAAGCCTGTAAAAGTTGATATATTTAGGACCCTACTAAACAAGATCTTGTCTAAATTCCATAATATAACAATAGCATATGCACAACTTTGAACTAGTAGTATCGGTTATTGTTACAATTTGTCATGTAAGAGAGTCAAAAGTTTGGTGTTGCTCCCAAACGCACACACAAGTATACGTGGTCGTACAAGTAATAAAGTGATAAATCGAATGGTGAACTCATAGAGACTTTTATCAATCACAACTAAATTCACCAAGATTGTTATTTAGTCGAGCCAATTCGAGTTAAAGAATTTAATTATACTAAACTATAATTCTAAGTAGTAACTAAATTATCAAGCAGCAAAACGGTTGTTGTGCATTCGGTAGAGTCAATATTACAGGGTTGTGATCGATTCACCGATCATATTGTGTTCTAGTTAACTCTCCCTTTCATATAATTCACTTATAATTGCTAACTAATCGAATAATTGCTCTCATAGCCTTCTCCCGAAGTACTACTTGCCTATTCAAAATAGATTAACGCCTATATTCCTATGAAATCAATCTATTAAGAACCTATTAAGATTACGATATTTAATTAAGCACGGTGACTAGGTATATTCCTATCCTAACCACAAATGCGCCCCCTCAAAGTTAAGATCGTGCTCTCTTCAATTCATCTCTAATCTAAACATGGTTTTCCCAAGCATAACATAGATAATCAATATAACCTAACCGCTAGCCAGACAATTAAGCAATTAATCACCAGAATTGAAGAAACAATAATATATTGGTGAATTGTAATCAAGGTTAAGTCAACGTTAAACAACAATATTCATAGCTAAATCACAACCCCATAACTATGAGTTTTAGCCACTCATGATAGTATCAAACAAATTCATAAGTGTTGGATAATTGAAAATACTAAGAAAAGATGCAGAAATCTGAGATATCCTTGCACCCGAATGTTCCTCGTGTGTATCTAGGTCTAAAGTTTGTCCAAAGTCCAAAAAATAATATTTTTCCGTGTAGTTATACCAAGTAGGGTCGGACCTAGACGAAATCTCCCTTTCCCAGCCGAAATAGGAAAACTTGCAAACTTAATGCTTTCCATGCATCGCGCTGTGCGTCGCCCAGTGCGTCGCACTAAGGCTTTTTCCTGTTAGACCATAAAAAACCCAGTCGTTGAACTTTGGAAATTTCTGAAAAAACTTCGCACTAATGTGTCGCACAGTGCCTTGCACTAGTGCATTTCTTTAGTAGCTGCTTCTTCCTTAAATTTTGACGTCCAGAATTGATCTTCGACCCCCGAACACGATCTCAGCTTAATCCCTTGGGCTTTTACCCATATTTCAAAGTACACATAGCTCGAATTAGTTCCACGACATCTACATAACCCAGAACCGCTCCTACAAGGCATAAAGCACACAATAAGTGCAAAACACTAGCGATTAAAACTCAAACTTAATAAAAGTGCAGTAAATTAGAGGACGATAAGCGACTAAAATACACAATTATAGCCTACTATCAACACCCCACATTTAAACCATTGCTCATCCTCGAGCAATCAAACTACACTTTATATAGACACAACCTTTTAAAACAATCCTCCTAACTCATTACACCAAGAATATTTAAAATAGACTAAGCACAATAGTGTAACATCATCACCTCAAGATTTGACTCACAAGCACCACACATTTTTCACAATCCGCTCACTTACTCTAACGTAGAGGTCAAGCATTACCTTTCCTTTATGAATCAAGTGCCCTCACACAATAAAAGAGAGTGGTTCCACACTCAATAAAATTTAAGAACAATTAGGAACTCAAGATAGAAAGAATTCTCTCACTCTAAGAAACAACATTCATATGCCACAAAATATGCACCATAGGCTTGCCCGTAATGTATTGCTCTACTAATCGAGCTCATTCAGTCTAAGATCAAGTAGGACTTTAATTAGTTGTAATGTAGGTTGCGGGTCGGGTAAGATACATTTGGATATAAGAGTGAGTACACCTCCCTAAGAACTTTAATACATACACTTTAACATTAAAAACTCCACACTTATTTCAAACCATAACTCCACCTTCAAATAATGTATATTAACTCCATACTTCTTTAAGCACAATTACATCAAGAGTCACTACTATCGAGAAATATTTTTCACAATAATACAACTATTTTTTTTCTTTCTATTTCAATTCAAGTGGCTCTTACTTTTTCAAAATAGTGCACATTTCTCCTTATTTCATTAGTTACACTCAAAAGCCAAACCAATCACCCCACACTTTTTTACAAAGTTCATTACAATTCAAGTGCTCATAAGAGGTGAAAAGGTTCAAATAGATGGTTAAATCAAACAAATGGGTAATGCTTGTAATGTGGTTGCCAAGGAAATAAGATTACAGGTCAAAGGGTTAACTATGATACATAACAATTAGGCGAGTAAAATATGTATATATGGGTCAACAAAAAAATGCCTATATCACTTCTAAGACTGAACAAAACTACTATTTCGATTTGCAAACATATGGGGCATGTTATAGACATCAAATGCAATGCATAGAATAACCCACAAAGCTCACAGACACATGGTACATAACTCACTCAGGATTGGACTCATCAAGACACTCTAGTCAAAGTAGTTAAGCAAAGTTAAGATCATACAATTTAAGGTACTTATACAAAGAGTCAAAAGCTGAGTCTAAGCGTCACAACCAAAGTACTCACTATTCTCAAAGCATAACAAAGTCAAGACATATTTCTTCAATTCCATTCACAACACACTGGCTCCCACTCCTAGAAAAATACAACTAACTACACCCGGTTCAAATAAAACCCCTTAAAAAATAATCGTGACACAAAGAAAAATTAAGGGAGAATTATTACACTACATACAAAGAAATTTTTTTATTGGACTTTAATCCCTCAAGAAAGCTGTCCACAAAATCCATCGCCGAAAAAAGTCCAAATTTTCTGATTGTTTTTTCTTTGAATCACTACACCAAGAAGAAATACTACAATTAAGCTAGGATAGCATGAAAAATCTCCTTACCTCACACTTAAAATTGTGAAATATCCTCAATTCATACTATAAATAACAAGCGTGTAAAAGAGACTCCCTGGTAGGCCAAAGGCCGAAGAATTAGTAGCTCACGGGTACTCAGACTTCTCACAGGTATGGTCCTTTGTATGGTCACCCCACACTTAGTTCTCACCATCTAGATCGCTTTTTTCACCTTTCCAATGGATTTTATTCCAATGCTTATAATCCTAAAACATCAAAACAACCACTACAAAAATAATATAATAAAAATAAAAATAAAAGAAAGAAGTAAAGTTGGGTTGCCTCCTAACAAGCGTTTGATTTAACGTCGCGGCACAACGCATTGCCTCGCTTACTCATCAGCGAGTACAACATTGGTCTTCTCACGATCAATTATTCCTCCCCAATAGTGCTTGACTCTTTGTCCATTCACTAAAATTTTTCTTTCACCATTTAAAGCACACAACTCAATTGCACCATAAGGAGTGATTTCACCACCTCAAACAGGCATGACCATCTCGATTTTAAATTTCTAGGAAACAACTTGAGCCTAGAATTAATCAATAATACCTGTTGGCCTGGCTCGAAGTGACATGGCTTGATACGCTTTCCATGCTATCCTTTCCTTTTCTCTTTGTAAAGCTTAGCATTTTCATAAGTGTGCAGCCTGAACTCATCTAACTCATTCAATTGCAGGATTATCTTCTCACAGTGGCCTCAAGGTACATATTTAAAATTTTAATGGCTAGTACGCTTTGTGTTCAAGTTCAACAAGCAAGTGACATGCCTTCCCAAAAACGAGCTTATACAGCAGTGCCCCAATTAGCGTTTTGTATGCAGTTCTATACGCCCACAAGGCATCATCTAACTTTGCAGCCCAATCCTTCCTATTCACACTCACCGTCTTCTATAAGATTTGCTTTATTTCTGTGTTAGACACCTCAGCTTGTCCACTTGTTTGAGGATTATATGTTGTAGAAACTCTATGGCAGACTTCATATTTAGCTAGAAGGTTATTCAACAACCGATTGCAAAACTATGTCCCCTCATCACTAATCAAGGCACGTGGAGTCCCAAACCTCGAGAATATATATTTTTTCACAAACGCAGCTACCACCATGGCATCATTTGTTGGCAATGCGATTGCCTCTACCCATTTTGACACACAGTTAACTGCTAGCAAGATGTATTTGTTTCCTCTGGACAAAGGGAATGGTCCCATAAAATCTATCCCTCACATATAAAAAATCTGGACCTCCAGGATGTTATTCAAAGTCATCTCATGCCTCTTTGTGATTGTTCCTGTTCTTTGACAGTGGTCACACTTCTCAACAAATGCATGGCATCCTTAAATAATGTTGGCCAAAAGAAACTGGACTGTAATACCTTTGCAGTTGTTCTATCACCTCCATGATAGCCCTAATAAGGTGATGCATGAAAATCATACAACACTAATTCCACCTCCTTTTGGGAATGTATCTCCTCATTAACTTATCAGCACACTGCTTGTACAAGTATGACTCATCCCAGTAGTAGAAGTTCATATCCTGTGGAAACCTCTTTCTAGATTCAGATTCAATTTTAGGAGGAAGTACCCCACTCACAAGATAGTTCACATAGTCCGCGTACCATGAGGGAGGGTCTTGGGTGATAGAAAAAGTTGCTCATCAGGAAATGCCTCTTTAATTTCTCCACCCTCCTCCACGTGGTCGTGATGTTCCAGCCTTGATAAATGGTCAGCTACTTGGTTCTCTATGCCCTTTCGATACCGTATTTCTACATTAAATTTCTGCAATAACAAAACCCAACACATTAATCTAGCCTTAGATTCCTTTATTGTAAATAGATACCTGATTGCTACATGATCGATATGGACTATGACTTTTGTTCCCACCAAGTATGCCCGAAATTTCTCAAGGGCCCACACAACGGCTAGCAACTCCTTTTCAGTGGTGGTGTAATTCAACTGTGCATCATCAAGAGTCTTACTCGCATAATAGATGGAATAAAACACCTTGTCTTTCCTCTAGCCTAGCACTGCCCCAATAGAATGGTCACTTGCATGACACATAAGTTCAAATGGTAAGGTCCAATCCGGTGCCACAATAATGAGGGCAACCACCAACATATTATTGAGTTATTCAAATGCCTTGAGGCAGGCGTCATCAAAGTTGAAAGTTACGTCCTTTTCAAGCAGCCTGCACAAAGGAGTAGCAATTTTTGAAAAATCCTTTATAAAGCGCCGATAGAACCCCGCGTGTCCCAAAAAACTCCGGACACCTTTCAAAGAAATGGGTGGAGATAATTTTTCAACCGCCTCCACCTTCACCTTATCAAATTCAATGTCTCTTCTAGACACTCTGTGACCCAACATGATGCCTTCATGCACCATAAAATGACACTTTTCCTAATTCAACACTAGATTTGTTTATTCACAACAGGCTAATACCTTGCTCAGATTCTTCAAACAGTCGTCATAAGAAGACCTAAATACTGAAAAATCATCCATAAAGACTTCCACAAATTTTTCTACCATATCGGTAAAATAGCCACCATGCATCTCTGGAAAGTGGCTATTGCATTACAAAAACCAAACGACATCACTTGAAGGCGAAAGTTCCACAAAGACAAGTAAAATTGGTACTCCTGATCCTCTGGGCATATGAATCTGGTTGTACCATGAATAACCATCAATAAAGCAATAATATTCATACCCCACCAATCTGTTCAACATTTGATCAATGAATGGAAGTGGGAAATGGTCCTTGGGGGTTGCTTTGTTGATCCATCTGTAATGAATGCAAACTCTCCACCCCGTTATGGTGCGAGTGGGAATTAGTTCATTTTTCTCATTCTCTGCCACATTCATCCCCCTTTTTTGGGCACACATTGTACTGGGCTTACCCAGTTGCTTTCAGAGATAAGAAAGATGATACCTGCATCAAGCCACTTGATTACTTTCTTCTTCATGACCTCTTTCATAATGGGATTTAATCTCTTTTGCTACTCAACACTGGGGCGTTGTCCATCTTCCAGAAAGATTTTATGCATGCAAAACGATGGACTGATTCCTTGATGTCAGCAATTCTCCACCCAATAGCCTTTTTATGTTCGCGAAGTACTCTGAGCAGTTTTTATTCTTGTACATTGGTCAGGCTGGATGAGATAATCACTAGCAATGCCTCAGAGTTTCCCAAATAAGCATAACGCAGATGCAATTGAAGGGTCTTAAGTTCTAGCTTTGGAGCTTCTTCAATAGATGACTTAGGAGAAGTCGGAGTGACATGCCTTTCCAACTCCTCAAATCTCCCAAACCCATGGACATAACTACAAGACATGTCAAGTACTTGCTCAATTTCTCCCATCATTTCATCTTCAATGTCTTCTTCATCTCCCAATCAAAGCTCGTTCAAGAGGATCTATAGGGATCATATAAGGCACCAATGGCGTAGCATCACTTTCCACCATCGAAATCATGGATAGCTCTTCATAGTGGGATGGAATCTGAGTGATTTATACACATTGAATACCTCCACTCGATCACCGACTCTCATCATCATCTTTCCTTCGCATACATCAATAATAATTCGGCCCGTGGCTAAGAATGGACGCCCAAAAATAAACGGGACTTCCTAATCAGGCTCGTAGTCCAAGATTATGAAATCAACAGGTAATATGAAAGAACCCAATTGAACTAACATATCTTCATTCACTCCTTCAGGATGAGCAAGGGAGCGATCAGCCAACTGTAAGTTACCGTTATTGGGCGTGGCTCACCCAACCCCAACTATCTGTACACAAATAGCGGCATAAAATTGATGCTCGCTCCAAGATCACACAAAGCTCGCCCGACTTCATGCTTACCAATCGAGATTTGGGTAGTGAAACTAACCGGATCCTTCAATTTTTGAGGTAGCTTGCTTTGGATTCTAGAGCTATATTTCTCAGTGAGTGCCATAATCTCGAATTCAGTCAACCTCCTTTTATTTTCCACTATGTCCTTGATGTGTTTTTCATATTTGGGAACTTTTTGTAGGATGTCTACCTGTGGATTATTAATTTGCACTTGCTTCAAAATATCAAGAAACTTTTTATACGAGGCACTATCCTTCACTTTCTGCAATATTTGAGGGAACGAGGTGGTGGCCTCGCAGCTAATGGTGGGTGTTGCTTAGCCACCGCCTCTTCAACTGGCTTCTCTGACTCCTTTGATTTTTTTGATTCTGACTCTATAGTGGCTGTCTTCTCATTAAAGATCATTTGTTTTCTCTTTTTCGATTGCACTTCTTCTAACTGTCTCCTATTCCTCAATGACACAACATTAATAGATGCCTTGGGATTAGCCTCAGCGTCGCTGGGAAGAGCTCCAACCGGTCGAGTATTTTGGGCCCTAGTAAGTTGTCCCATTTGTCGCTCCAATTTTCTCATTGCTGCAACTTGGGCCTGCTGATCAGCCGTTAGTTTCTTCATTATGTCTGCTGTTTGGTCTTGTTGGTCAGCCATAAATTTCTTCATCATTTCCTCAAGGTGAGTCGTCGAGTTTGCATATTGTGCAACCTGAGGTGGTCTATATTGTTGTTGAGGTGATTGTGGCCTGTATTGATTCTGAGCACCTTGGTTTCCACCCCAAGAGAAGTTTGGGTGGTTCCTCCAGTTGGAATTGTAAGTGTTCCCATACTGGTTTGTCTGGCCCCTATTTGCATTACTCATAAAACAGACAGACTCTAGATTAACTAGGCATAAGTCGCTCGTATGACCCTCTCTATATACTTCACAAAACAATTGAGCCTGTTGCACTGGCTGGGCTTGTTGCTTGTTAATAACCAAGGTCATCTGATTGACTTGGTTGGTCAATATGGAAATCTGCATATATTTCATCAAAGCTTTCCTCCGGTACTTGACCTCCAGCTGCATCATCTACCACAATCTTTGTCTCAGGATGTATCCCTTCCAAGAAAGTGTGAGCTAACACTTCGGTTGTCTGATTTTGATGAGGACAGCCTCTGTGCATCCCCTTGAAACTCTCTCAAGCTGAGTATAAAGACTCCCCCGCTTTCTGTTTGAAGGAAAATATTACACTTGTGATCTTTGTAGTTTTGCCTGAAGGGAAGAACCTTGCCAAGAATTTCCTTGCCAGATCATTCCATGATGTAATAGAATTAGCTGGCTCTGCCTTCAGCCATCGCCTTGCTTCGCCCAACAGAAAGAACGGGAAAAGTGTGAGCCTCACATAGTCTCGAGTGACTCCGTTGGTGATATAGGTATCACTAATCTCCAAGAAGTTCTGGATGTGCTGTTGTGGATCCTCGTGTGGAAGACCCATAAACGGCCCATTCGCATGTAGTAGCTGGATCATGCTCCGTTTCAGCTCAAATTGCCCAATGATTCTAGGCTTCACAATGCTGGAGGTGACATTAGAAATGCTGGTTATCGTCACCTCCTGAACAGCCATATGTTGCTCCTCTTCCATGTTCACAGGAAATTGAACAAGTGGCTGAATATTATTTGTATCCCTTGCTTCCCTCAACCTCCTATGAAATGTTTTCTCAGGTTCGGGGTCAAAGCCTTGAAGCCTGTCCTGGCTTCTGACCCTGCGCATTCAATCAAAGTTCCTGAGATTAGAGCAACAATCAAGTAACGTTAGACTTTACTAAATAAACAATGAAACAAAAACTAGAAAATACTCAATATTCAAGTCCCTGGCAATGGCGCCAAAAACTTGTTGCTCCCAAACGCACACGCAAGTATACATGGTCGTACAAGTAATAAACTGATAAGTCGAGTGTCGAACCCACAGAGACTCATATCAACTACCCACTAAATTCATCAAGATTGTTATTCAGTCGAGCCAATTCGAGTTCAAGAGTTTAATTATACTAAACTATAATTCTAAGTAGTAACAAAATTTTCTAGCAGCAAAGCAGGTGTTGTTTATTCAGTAGAGACCATATTCCAGGGTTGTGATCGATTCACCAATCCTATTGTGTTCTAGTTAACTCTCCCTTTTATACAATTCACCTATAGTTGCTAATTAATCGGACAATTGGTCTCATATCCTTATCTCGAAGTACTACTTGTCTATTCAAAATAGATTAACGCCTATATTCCTATGAAATCAATATATTAAGAACGCATTAAGATTACGATATTTAATTAAGCACGGTGACTAGGTATATTCCTATCCTAACCATAAATCCTCCCCCTCAGAGTTAAGATCACACTCTCTTCAATTCTTCTCTAATCTAAACATGGCTTTCCCAAGCATAACATAGATAGTCAATAGAACCTAATTGGTGGCCATTCAATTAAGCAATTAATCAGCAGAATTGAAGAAACAATCATATATTGGTGAATTGTAATCAATGTTAAGTCAATGTTAAACAAACATATTTCATGACTAAATCACAACCCCAGAACTATGAGTTTTAGCCACTCATGATAGTATCAAACAAATTCATAATTGTTGGATAATTGAAAATACTAAGAAAAGATGAAGAAATCTGATATATCCTTGCTCTCGAATGTTCCTCATGTGTGTCTAGGTCTAAAGTGTGTCCAAAGTACAGAAAATAACATTTTTTCATGTATTTATACCAAGTAGGGTCGGACCTAGACGAAATCTCCCTTTCCTAGCCGAAATAGGAAAACTTGCAAACTTAATACTTTCCATGTGTCGCACTGTGCGTTGCCCAGTGCGTTGCACTAATGTTTTTCCTGTTAGACCACAAAAAACCCAATCGCTGAACTTTGGAGATTTATGACAAAACTTTGCACTAATGCGTCGCACAGTGCCTCGTACAACACCTCGCGCTAGTGCATTTCTTTAGCAGTTGCTTCTTCCTTGAATTTTGACATCCAAAATTGATTCTCGACCCCCAAACACGATCCTAGCTTAATCCCTTGAACTTTTACTCAGATTTCAAAGTACACATAGCTCGAATTAGTTCACAACATCTACATAACTTAGAATCGCTCCTGCAAGGCATAAAACACACAGTAAGTGCAAAACAACACTAGCGATTAAAGTTCAAACACAATAAAAGTGCAGTAAATTAGAGAGCGATAAGCGACTACGCAATTATAGCCTATCATCACTCGGATTGTGATAATTTTAAGATTTTTATTTTATTCTAAATGATTTGTTTTCCGTTATTTTCAAATTGTAGACGTGCACACTGTATTTAACAGAAGTTATTATTTACAACAATATGTAAGGAGAATCTTTTGTAAGGTGGTATCATGAGACCCCTTAGTGAAAGTGTCGCCGCCACTGCTTCATAGAGACACAAAATTATGCTTCTTCATTTTTTTTTCCAACATTAAATTTTTTTTAAAGCCAAAGCCCTCGAATCACATATTTATATAATGTTGCAAAAGTAAGTGAGAACTAAACTCGCAGGAAAAAAAATAAATATATCCTTGCACATATTTATCGGAAAGGAGAAAGAAAATATTAAATCAAAAGAAATTAATAGTATAGTTGACCAATATGAAGCACCCTTTAGAGGAGAGGCTTAAACTTAACTAGTGAGGTATTCTCATTCAATCAGTGTGCTGAAAGGTTCGAATTATATAGGAAAATCTCAAATTGATGCTTCTTGGGAAGAGAACATTATATTGGAAGATCCCTTACTGAAGAGATTATCTCGATCATTTAATTCCACAAGAAAAATGGGAGTAAATTTTAATTTTTTACAACTCCCTAATTTTTTGTTCCAATAAAAATGGAAGTGCGAAAAAGAAGCAATGCACATTGAGTTCTATCGCTCTCAGAATGAAGTAGCTAGAAATCCTTTTGTCATCATAGAACAAGCAAACGAACAGGTACAAAAAGAGAAAGATTTGTTACTGCTGTAAAATAAAATAATAATAATTTTTAAATTTAAAAAATCAGTAAGAAACCTCACTAGCACAGGATTAGGGCGATCGCGCTAGTGTAATATACTAGGGACAGTGAGAAACCTGACTAGCGTGACCACTAGCGCGAGCTGAGCGCGGGCACGCTAGTCCAGGCGTCCTTAGTTTTTTTTTCTATAAAAAATAATATAAGAATAAACCGAGCCCACTGAATACACAATGTGCCCTTAAAGAATATATTCCCCTCAAGTACCCGATGTGTTGGAATATATCCTCCCAGGATAGAACGATTTAACTCACCGGAGTGTTGGTACCAAAAATGCCGGTGATAAACGAACCACTCGAAGGCTGTAAAACACACTGGAATATTTTGTGCAGAAAAAGAAGAAGAAGATCAGAAACTTTAGTAAGTAAAAATTCTGGGATTCAAGGTATATTTATAGCCAATTTATTACTGTTTCTAAAAAGGTTTTGTAACCTTTCAGAACAGCCATAGCTATTGGAATAAGTGTGAATCCTTGCAAAACACCCATAGCTGTTTTGAACAGGTATGAACATTGCGGGAAATTTAAAAATGAATTTAAAATAATCCGGGAAAGAGAACGGGTCTGACCGGGTCGGGTCATGGGTCGCGGGTCATTTCAGATTCGAAATTAATTAAATTAATTAATTAAATAATTTGAAAAGAATTTTGTCCAACAAGATTAATCATCAATCGTTGACCAAATCCAAATCCAACGAATCCAAAGCCGAAGCCGAGCCGAGCCGAGCGACGGCGACGACGGCGCGAGGCTTGCCTTCTTCTCAACTCTTTAAGAGCTAGAAGAAATATACACATAGATTTTCTTTCCTTCTTCCAATGAGAGACAAAGTGCACTAATTCAAAATTTCACTTCCCACCATTTTCCATTCACTCTCTTTAAGCTACATCAATCGATCTTTGACCAAATCCAAATCCAAATGCAAATCCAACGAATCCGAATCCGAAGCCGAAGCCGAAGCCGAAGCAGAAGCCGAAGCCGAAGCCGAGCCGAGTGACGACGACGACGGCGCGATGCTTTCCTTCTTCTCAACTCTTTAAGAGCTATAAGAAGAGCTTCTCTATATATACACATAGATTTTCTTTCCTTCTTCCAATGAGGGACAAAGTGCACTAATTAAAAATTTCACTTCCCTCCATTTCTTTTCCCACTATTTTCCATTCACTCTCTTTAAGCTTCACCAAACTTAAAATTAAGCTAAACTAAGCTTAAAATTAAGCTATATTAAGCTTAAAGACCAACAATCCCCCACATGAATGGGGAATGACTATATAATAAAGTAATGCACGGACGTGTGTGTGTTTTACATGCAAGAATTAATTTCATCTGAATAAGTAGGTTTCCCTTTGAACTTTCCGTAGTGAACTTATATCGGATATGCTCGGTCAATCAGTAGATTTGATATCTTTGAACCCTCGAGCTTTGTTTTATACATAGACAAAATAAGTCACACAATCAATCCTTAACCATCTATGGTTCTCACGGTTGTGTTCGTTTAGCCATGAACACCGCCTGATTTCATGAGTGCTTAGAGAATGGGACTTTACTTTCATTCCCCTTGAAGCGGCTTACACTTCACACTCACATAGGTGATTCCTAAACATGTAATCCTAAAGACACACTATCTGGTCATATCCTGCCATACTTAGGAAATTATTAAAAAGTTTTAAGTTTTATTGACTCATCAAAAAACCTTAATGCTTTACCTTTATTTTTGAACATTGTCTTCATCACGAGAATGAATTGAAATATTTGACAATGTTGAACCGGCATTCATAACTTTGGTTGATCTCTTTTTGAACCTAGCTCTTGGGATCTCCAGTCTTCTAGATAGAGTTACCGCCATGATAACTTGTCCTAGGCCTTAACCTCATTCCCTTTGATGATCTTTCAACCATCTCTCTAGATAGGCCTTTTGTAAGTGGATCTAACACGTTATCTCTTTACTTTACGTAGTGAATTGTGATAACACCACTAGAGAGTAGTTGTCTAACGGTATTATGTCTCCGTCGTATATGACGAGATTTTCCGTTATACATAACGCTCCTGCCCTGCCTATTGCCGCTTGACTATCACAATGTATACAAATAGGTGCCAAAGGTTTGGGCCAAAATGGAATATCTTCCAAGAAATTCTGGAGCCATTCAGCTTCTTCACCGGCCTTATCTAAAGCTATGACTTCAGATTCCATTGTAGAACGTACAATGCACGTTTGTTTGGATGATTTCCAAGACACTGCTCCACCCCCAATTGTGAAAACATATCCACTCGTGGATTTAACTTCAGATGATCCAGTGATCCAATTTGCATCACTATATCCCTCGATCACAGAGGGATCTTTGTTATAATGCAAAGCATAGTTTTGGGTATGTTTCAGATACCCTAAAACTCGTTTCATTGCGATCCAATGTATGTGATTGGTATTACTTGTAAATCGACTCAGTTTGCTAATAGCACATGCTATATCTGGTCGCGTACAATTCATTATATACATCAAACTTCCCAATACTCTTGCATAGTCCAGTTGTGAGTCACTTTCACCTTCATTTTTTTAAGTGCATAACTCACGTCAATTGAAGTCTTGGCAATTTTGAAATCCAAATACTTGAACTTGTCAAGTACCTTTTCAATATAATGAGACTGTGATAATGCTAGACCTTGTGGAGTCTTGTGAATTCAGATTCCTAAGATCACATCAGCAACTCCTAAGTCTTTCATGTCGAATTTGCTAGCCAACATGCGCTTTGTAGCATTTATATCTGACATGATTTTGCTCATTATCAACATGTCATCAACATACAAACAAACAATGACTTCATGACCCGGAGTGTTTTTAATGTAAACACATTTGTCGCACTCGTTGATTTTAAACCCACTTGCCAATATTGTTTGATCAAATTTGGCATGTCATTATTTGGGTGCTTGTTTAAGTCCATAAAGCGACTTAACAAGTTTGCACAGTTTCTTTTCTTTACCAGGAACCACAAAACCCTCAGGTTGTTCCATGTAAATATCTTCCTCCAATTTTTTATTTAAGAAAGCTGTTTTAACATCCATTTGATGGATTTCAAGACCATACACGGGCGCTAATGCCACTAAAATCCTAATAGATGTTATCCTCATTACTGGCGAGTAAGTTTCAAAGTAATCAAGGCCTTCCTTTTGTCTATAACCTTTGACAAAAGGTCTTGCCTTATATTTGTCAATAGTGCCATCAACTTTCATTTTCCGTTTAAATATCCATTTCAAACCTAAAGGCTTATTTCCATCAGGAAGATCAACCAATTCCTATGTATGGTTATCCAAAATTGATTGAATCTCACTATTGACTGCCTCTTTCCAAAATGCTGAATCAGAAGACGACATAGCTGCTTTAAAAGTTTGAGAATCATTTTCAAGCAAGAATATCACAAAATCTGGTCCAAAGGAAGTAGATGTTCTTTGACGTTTGCTACGCCTTGGATCTTCTACACTTGGAGTATTTTCCTTTGGTTCTTCCCGAGGTCGTTTAGGTCTTTCACTTAACGACTCGCATTCAGTTTTATACAGATAAATGCTTTCAAAGAATTCAACATTATCTGATTCCATTACCGTATTAACATGAATCTCAGGATTATCTGATTTATGGACCAAAAATCGACATGCTTTACTGGTTGTAGCATATCCAATGAAAACGCAATCTAATGTTTTTGGTCCGACTTTAACCTTTTTAGGTAAATGAACTTGAACCTTTGCTAGACACGCCCACACTTTGAAATATTTCAAGTTGGGTTTTCTACCTTTCCATTTTTCATATGGAATAGATTGTGTTTTGCTCTGGGTTACGCTGTTGAGTATTCGGTTAGCTGTAAGGATAGCTTCCCCCCACAAACTCTGCGGTAATCCGGAACTTATTAATAAAGAATCCATCATTTCCTTTAATGTGCGATTTTTCCTTTCCGAAATTCCGTTGGATTGAGGTGTGTAAGGTACAGTAGTTTGATGGATAATTCCATATTCCAAACATATTTCTGCAAACGAAGATTCATATTCTCCACCTCTATCACTTTTAATCATTTTGATCTTTTTATTCAATTGATTCTCTACCTCATTCTTGTATTGCTTAAATGCTTCAATTGCTTCATCCTTACTATTAAGAAAATAAATATAACAATATCGAGTGCAATCGTCAATAAAAGTAATAAAATACTTTTTCCCACCTCTAGATGGTGTCGACTTCATATCGCAAATGTCAGTATGAATTAAGTCTAAAGGATTTGAATTCCTTTCAACAGACTTACAAGGATGTTGTACAAACTTAGATTCAACACATATTTGACATTTTGATTTATTACACTAGAATTTAGTCAATATTTCTAAATTAATTAACTTCCGCAAGGTTTTATAATTGACATGTCCTAAACGACTATGCCATAAATCATTTGACTCCAACAAATAAGAAGAAGCTGAAATTTTATTCACAGTATCAACAACCATTACATTGTGTGTGAAAAGGCCCTCAGTGAGCTAGCCTTTTCCAACGTACATTTTGTTCTTGCTTACAACAACTTTATCATAAACAAATACACATTTGAATCCATTCTTCACTAGTAAATAAGTAGAAACTAAATTATTCCTAATAGTAGGAATATGAAGAACGTTGTTAAGCGTTAACACCTTGTCGAAAGTCATCTTTAGGAAAATCTTCCCATAACCTTCAATCTTGGCTGTTGAATTATTTCCCATGGAAATCTCTTCTTTGGGACCAGCAGTAGAGTAAGTAGCAAATGCTTCTTTGACAGCACAAACATATCAAGTGGCTCCGGAGTCAATCCACCACTCCTTCGGATTCCCAACTAAGTTGCATTCCGAAAACATTGCACAAAGATCATCAATGCCATCATTCTTCTCTACTATGTTGGCCTGTCCCTTCTTCTTATCCTTTCTCGAGAAGCGACAATCAGGGGCTTTGTGACCAACTCTTCCACAATTGTGGCAGTTGCCCTTGAATTTCTTTTTATTCTGCTCCTTAGTCTGTCCAGAAGATATCTTCCTCTTCTTTCTTTTTGGAGAAATTTCTTCAACGATATTAGCTCCCATGATCGTTGAATTTCCACGAGACTTCTTCTCGGCTGTTTTGTTGTCTTCCTCAATCTTGAGACGAATCACAAGATCTTCCAACTTCATTTTTTTGCGCTTGTGCTTGAGATAGTTCTTGAAATCTCTCCACGAATGAGGCAACTTTTCAATCATTGCAGCCACTTGAAATGCTTCATTCACGACCATATCTTCATCAATAAGGTCATGAAAATAATTTGAAGTTCCTGAACTTGGGTTCCCACAATTTTATTGTCCATCATTTTATAGTCTAGAAACTTGGCAACCACGAAATTCTTCAAGCATGCATCTTCTGTCTTGTACTTCTTCTCAAGTGCATCCCATAATTCTTTGAAGTATTTATCGCACTGTACACATTGTATAGTTCATCCTCTAAAGCACTTAAAATATAGCCTTTGCAAAGAAAATCTGTATGCTTCCACGCCTCAATAGTCATGAACTTTTCATTGTCCGGTATGTCCGCAACAGGTACTGGAGGCTCTTCACTAGTGAATTTCTGCATACCAAGTGTGCTAAGCCAGAAGAACACCTTTTTCTGCCATCCTTTGAAGTTGGATCCAGAAAATTTTCCTTGTTTATCTGCCGGTGGAACAACCATCCGACTTGACGAGGCTATCGTCGTTGCCGCAACAGTAGTAGAAGAATTTCCGTTATCAATTGACATTTCTCACTATCAACAACAAAAGAGTTCAATCATGGTAAAACCAGAGTAGTAAACAATACTGTAATCAACAATAAACAGTATGTATAATAAATAAAAATCGAAGTTTTTATATACTGTTTCACAGAAAACGATGAAGTTTTTATGTTCTTCAAATTGTTTTCTGAATTTCAAAACTCTGATGAAGTTTTTATATCTTCAAATCAGAATAATAAAATTCAGAAGGAGTAGAAAACCCACATGTTTTAATCTCCACAAACAGAATACAGAAAATAAAATATAATTTCCTTAAGATTGTTACTAATCTGTATTGCTGAATACACAGTGTTCCTTAAGGAAATTATTCCCCTCAAGTACCCGAGGTGTTGGAACAAGTGTGAATCCTTTTAGAACAGCCATAGCTGTTTTGAACAAGTATGAATATTGCATGAAATTTAAAATAATCCGGGAAAGAAAACTGGTCGGATCGGACCAGGTCGTGGGTCGCGGGTCATTTCGGATTCGAAATTAATTAATTAAATAATTTGAAAAGAATTTTTTCCAAAAAGATTTATCAATCAATTGATCTTTTACCAAATCCTAATCCTAATCCTAATCTGAAGCCGAAGCCGAAGCCAAAACCGAAGCTGAGCCGAGCGAGCGAGCGACGACGACGGCGCGAGGCTTGCCTTCTTATCAACTCTTTAAGATCTAGAAGAAGAGCTTCTCTATATATACACATAGATTTTCTTTCCTTCTTCCAATGAGGGAGAAAGTGCACTAATTCAAAATTTCACTTCCCTCCATTTCTTTTCCCACCATTTTCCATTCACTCTCTTTAAGCTACACCAAGCTTAAAATTAAGCTAAACTAAGCTTAAAATTATGCTACACTAAGCTTAAAGACCAACAAGATTGACGCATATTCTAACGTATGAAGTTAAGGGTATGCAACTACTAAACGTGGAGTAGTGGAAAAATAAAAAATAAAAATACCATTTAAGGGATGTCAATTTGTGGTTGGACCACTTTGCTAGCTTTCTACCCACTTAATAATTTTTGGAGAGATGGTACGTAATTTATTGCAAAAAGTCCAAACTACAAGCTTAATAATTCTATCATGCGTAGGGGTGGCAAACATGAGGGTCGTGTCGGGTTGATGAAGATTGAGGAACTGCTCGATTGAAGGTGAGAAGATGATGAACCAGAATGTTCTAGAAAGAAGGTTTCGTTAGAGAGCATATGAGCTGAAAAATTATGTCAGTAATCTGTGTTGTAAAAATGAATACAATGATATGTGTTTGATATATATATACACTATGCCTAACAACTATACTAATCAATCTTACTATCTCCACTAACTTTCTAACAACCAATCCCATAATTAGTTATAACTAACTATCCAATTAACTACACTAACTCATGTGACTGTCATGTGCCATTCCTCTCTTCAATACTCCCCCTCAAGCTAGGTGGTGCAAATAGATTGAGCACTCCTAGCTTGCTCATTAAGTACTCGTGTTGTGATCTTCCTAGTGCCTTTGTGAACAAATCCGCCTCTTGGTCCTTAGACATCACATACTTGATTTTGACAATCTCTTGTTGAATCCTCTCTCTGATGAAGTGTAGGTCTATCTCTATGTGCTTTGTACGCTCGTGAAATATGGGATTTGCAGTGATTTGAATTGATGCTTTACTTTCACAGTGTAGCTCCACCGACCGTTCAATTTCTGCACCCAACTCCTTACAAAGTCCTGTCAATCATGAAATCTCTGCAACTCCTGCTGCCATGCTCCTATACTCTGCCTCTACTGAGCTCCTTGATAATGTGCATTGTTTCTTGGACTTCCATGACACTAATGAATTTCCCAATTTTATCACATATCCTGTTACTGATCTCCTGGAAACTGGACATGATGCCCAATCAGCATCACAAAAGGATGTCAACTTAGTGGACTGTTTAGAGCTCGTCAACAACCCCAAACCAGGAGCTCCTATGATATACCTGACAATCCTTATAGCAGCTTCCATGTGGGATTTCTTTGGACAGTGCATGAATTGACTTAATACATGAACTGCATAGCATATATCTGGTCTAGTCATGGTGAGGTATAGTAGCTTTCCAACTAATGTCCGATATGGTCCTGCGTCTGCTAGTTTCTCATCTTCTTTCAAGTTCATATGTTGATCATACTCCACAATAGTTAATCTTTGGTTGCATATCATTGGTGTGGTCACTAGTTTTGACCTTGCTAATCCAAGATAAATAATTATCTCTATTTTAGTATTTCTTCCTTGGATATTGCTATCTCAATCCCAAGGAAGAAATTCAATTCCCCCAAGTCCTTGATCTTGAAGTTACCCTGCAGCATGATCTTTGCCTCAGAAATCAGTCCTTGATCATTCCCAGTTATGAGAAGATCATCTACATATACTAATATAATTTCTAGTTTTGTCCCTTGAATCTTCGTGAACAAGGAATGATCAAAGTGACTCTGCACAAAGCATGAATTGAGCAATGCCTCAGTTAGTTTTAGGTTCCATTGTCTTGAATCCTGCTTTAATCCATACAAGGATTTATGCAGCCTACAAACTTTCTCCCCGTGGCTGGGAAATCCCTGTGGTAGAAACATATAGACTTCTTCAGTGAGGTCTCCTTGTAGGAATATATTATATACATTCGTCTGATGTATATTCCAGTTGTTGGCTGGAACCAAAGCTATGACTACTCTTACTATCACCATCTTGACTACAGGAGAAATTGTTTCCCGATAGTCTAGACCTTCTATTTGATGGTATCCTTTAGCTACTAGTCTTGCCTTTTATTTTTCAACCTCCCCATTGGCCTTAGAATTTATCTTGAACACCCATTTACATCTAATAGGAGTCTTCCCTGGTGGCAAGTATACCAAAGTCCAGGTTCCATTATCCTTGAGTGCATTCAATTCTTGGTTCATAACAACAATCTATTTGGGGTCTGATGCAGCTTCCTCATAATTCAAAGGCTCCCTTATGTTTGTGATAATCCTTTATGAGTCAACTAGTTCTGCATTGAATACTTGCAAACCTGCTTGCCATCTAGTCTTGTTAAGGAACCATTGCAGATATAATATTACATCCACACAGTCTCCTTAGCAGTCCTGGCTGATTTCCTCAACTGGTGTTCTACAGGAGAAAATGTATCTTGTTCTGAAGAAGATGATTGTTGATGTTGTATGTCCTCAAATGACAAAGGATGTGGTGATGAAGGTTGTGCATCTGCAGCATGGTTATCTGCATCAGGTGGTATTGCTGAGAGAGATGTGTTGTCATCTGGTAATCTTGCTTGTTCTGGGATTCACCTTGAGATGGTTCTGCATCAGTAGTAATTGGAGAGTCCTCCAGTACACCATTAGGAAATAGTTGCAATTTTCCTTCCTTAAGCAATTGAAATGGGAAGATACGAAGGATGATTTTCTTGACAACACTGATAAAGGCAACCTGATTATTACATAGACAGTTGTCTGCACACACTCTCCCTAAAATTTTAGAGGCAAAAAACCTTGCAACCTAATGGCTCTAGTCACTTCCAGTATGTATCTTTGTTTCCTTTGCACTACCTTATTTTGCCGTGGGGTATGAACACAGGAACTCTGGTGGAGCATTCCATAAGACTGAAATAAGCTATTGAATTCAGAATTAAAGAACTCAGATCCATTATCACTTCTTAATACTTTCACAGTCACATCAAATTGAATCTTTATTAAGGCTAAAAATTATCTCAAACATACAATCACATCACTCTTAAGCCTCAGTAAGTAAATCCGTGTCATTCTACTGCAATCATCTACTATAGTAAGGAAAAATCTATGTCCACTATGAGTTTGCACTCTATATGGACCCCATACATCTATATGAATCAACTGAAATGGTTTATTTGATCTACTTGTACTCTTAGGGAAAGGAAATTTGCCTTGTCTAGCCAAAGGACAGATTATGCATTCCTTTATTCCATCTCTACTAGCCTTAAACTTCATATTTGGAATCTGTTTCACTACTCTATCTGAGCATGTCCAATTCCATGCCATACTTTCAAGTCTTCATCTTGCACAGAATGATCCTGAAGATGTACATTTGCAGCCTTGGCTTTAAATTTCTGATGCTGCAAGTTGTACCTTCCAGTTCCTTACTAATCCCCTCCACTTTCCCACTATGAAGGTCCTGCATTATCCAAACGTCAGGATAAAAGGAGATAAAGAACCTTAAGTCCCTTGTAAGTTTGGACACAAATAACAAATTATATTTAAAATTTGGAACATACAAAACATTCCTAACAACATTGTTCTCACCAATTCTACTCTCTCTAGTACATTCAACATCAAGCGAGGTCCCATCAGGTAAGTATATCTTTGGTGAATTGCCTAGAATTTCTATGTTTATCTTGTCAAACAGCTCTTTAGTGTGAACCATATGATTGGTTGCACCAGAGTCTACTATCCAATTATCATTTTTAACTATTTTATTTGTAACAAAAGTCTTTGTTGTACCTGCAAAGCCTGTATTTTCACATGTGTCTTTATTGATAAGCTTCAAGATTTGATCATATTGCTCCTGAGTGAACATGATTGGCATTCCTTGTGCTAGATTTGCAATAGGTGTGTTCATTACTTGTTGTGCTTCTTGTGAAGTTGTATTGGTCATCTTCTTTATCATTAATTGATGTCCCTCTTGTGTAGTTGCATTAGCCATAGGTCTTTGAGGAAAACCTGTTGCTTTCTTCCTCATTTTAAAATCATTTGGGTATCCATGCAGTTTGAAGCAGGTATCCCTCGTATGCCCTTTATAATTGTAGTACTCACAAAATAGATTCCCTCTCCGAGGCTTATAGTTATTTCCTGAATTCACTCCTTTGTTGGTGAACAATGTTGTTCCATCTCCTATGTCTACAGTCTGAGAAAACTTTCCTAAATATCTTTGGATTTCTTCAGAAACTATCATGGAATAAGCCTTTTAACTGCGGGAACAGGGGTCATCATCAAAATCTGACTCCTAGGTTGGCTATATGTTTCATTCAGCCCCATTAGGAACTGCAGCATCCTTTGGTACTCAAAATGTTCAAAATAGTTCTTAGATTGTGGGCAGTCACACCTAGGGCAAGGTATCAAGGCATCATATTCTTCCCAGAGGTTTGTCAATTTGGAGAAATATGCAGATACTGAGGAAATTCCTTGCGACAAAGTAGAAATCTCCTTGTGCAGGTAGAAAATGCGAGATCTATCTACCTTATCATATTTATCCTTCAAATCTGTCCAAAATTTGCGAGCTCTAGACTTATACACAATTCCGCTAAGCAATTCTTTGCTCACAACATTCTAATCCATGACATAACTATCACATTACATTTCTCCCAAAGCTCATGCAAGGATCAATCAAACTTATCCTTAGTACATCGACCACCAACAAAGCGTAGCTTACTTTTAACAATTAGACCTATTTTCATAGATCTACTCCACAATGAGTAGTTTTCAGATCCAATTAGTTGAATAGAGATCAAGGAACTACCTGAAGTGTCACAAGGCTGCAGATATGGAAGATGATAATGATCTATGCTTGTTCATGTGCTTGTTCCAGTAGAAGTTTCATCTTCAATCGCCATAGCTAATAAATTCAGTTGAATTAACCTTTTGATTCAACGAATTACAGATTCGCCAATTGCAAATCAAAAAAAAAAAAAAAATAGGTTAGCCGATCGAGGAAAGCTCGAACAATCAACAACAAAATTACTCTGTAAAAATAGAAGATATCAACCACATCGAGCATGCATCTAGATCCCGAGATCTGATACCATGATGAATATCAAGGAACTGCTCGATTGAAGGTGAGAAGATGATGAACCAGAAGGTTCAAGAAAGAAGGTTTCATTAGAGAGCATATGAGCTAAAAAATTATTTCAGTAATCTGTATTGTAAATACGAATACAATGACATGAGTTTGATATATATACACTATGCCTAACATCTATACTAATCAATCTTATTACCTCCACTAACTTTCTAACAATCAATCACATAATTAGTTATAACTAACTACACTAACTCACGTGACTATCATGTGCCATTCCTCTCTTCAATACGGGCCGGACGGGTTGAGTCGAATATGAACGGGGGGCGAAACAGTAATGCAAAAAATGGATAAAATATTCTATCCACTCATATTTAATTGGATAGAAAATGGATTAATGGATGAATAATCTTTTTTATTCATTTTGCCACTACTACACATATATATGTCACCTTTTAGTTAACCTCATTATATTGCAGTCAAACTGATATTTTGGTGCAAACACGAGCATGAATAATGATAATTAGCTTTTCCAAAGTCATTCATATCAATCACATGAAAAATGCTTCTCAATATTTTGTCTTTTTAGTAAATGTGATCACCTTTAAACAAAGGAACACCATCGTAAATAACAAGGTTCTCTGTTCAATAATATCTCATTAACAATATCATTATCTGATGGCACAATTGATAAGCATATACTATAATTAATTAGTGCAAAACCAAAAACCCAATATCCAAGCTCAGCTATATTAGTATCGATGGTAACTTTGTATGAATGTAATACTCAGCATTTTTTCAAGTTTAGTGTATGATTACAAGAAAAAAGATCTATCATTCATTCATTCTTTATTTCTCTCCAATTATGAAACAGTTAAACCCTTGTAAATTTCTTCATCAACTGACACCAAGGGAAGGGAAGAGCGGATTAATGGCATAATAGTCGTGTTTAGTCTTTAGGTATATGAAGGAATCTGAAGAGTTGGAAATACACTTCATTTGTTTTGTCCATTCTTCAATGAGAACGATATATAAGCGAGCTAGAAATTATACTTTAGAGGCTTGACCTTTTCTGTTTACAAGCAATAAACAACTGCAGCAGTAACAAGTAAGGAAAATACATAAAATGAATCTAGAAATATGCAAAATGATTTTTGAAAGGACAAATGGAATAGGAGTTTTGAGGTGCTGGATTTTTTTGATTTTTATAATAGAACTAGTGAATTTGTCCGCGGCCATACAACTTCGTCTAAAATACACGTAAGGAGTTAACGACCGATGATTCTAGTCTTCTTGCAGAGAATAATGGCAATCAAATAAGTTGGTTTAATAAAATACAAATATATAAGGGATGCATTTGTAGCTGTAATTTGAAGATAGACAAAATAATCGAGAGCTCATCGAAGGAACACCAGAACATCTAACATATAAAGAGGAATTCTCTTTTTATCAACGGAGAGAAAGAAAATATATTAGCATTTGAAACTGTAGTCATCATTCATCAAGAAGGAAGAACAAAGTGTTTGGTAGGAATTATCAATAAAAGAAAAATGAAACGGTTGGGTTTGTCAATTAAATTAACACGATTACTTTCACCCTGAATTACTTTTTGTATTAATTTTTCATAATCAACTTTCACCCTGTTTTCCATTAGTATAACATTCACATCACTTTATTGAATTTTAAAATATTACCAATATATAAAACTTCTATTTATTTTTTGCACATAATTTTTTTTATTAAACAGTAAACCCATGTCTCATAACGTGCAACTGAACATGATCCATCACATAATCAGGCTATGCCAATGGTCCAATCTATAAATACCAACCAACAACTAGTTGCCCATATACAAAATTGTAATCCCGAAAATGTGAACCTCTTTCCATAACCTCAGGACTCCAAACTTTTTAGAAATCCACTTAATTTTAATAATTATGGCTTAGTCCTAAATGATTTGAGATCGGCGGTATAAATATTTATTTCTTTATTTATGCTTACATGCATAACTAGATCATTATGTACGAATTCTGACGAATCTAGTAACTTCTTTTAGACACTATACGAACCTCATCTGAGGATAAGGAGACAGTCTCATGCTTCTTGGACTTCCAGCTAATAGGACTATCTCCTACTAGAACAATATACCTAGTAATAGATCTCTTGCAATCAGGGCATGTAGTCCAGTCAGAATCACAATAGGCTTTGATAGCACAATCAGGACTATTGACGAAGAAGATGTCCCGAGTGGGGTCCTTTTTGAGGTACCTGAGAAGATGGAATGCAGCAGTCAAATGTGGTTCTCTTGGTGATTGCATAAACTGGATCAAGAGTTGTACAATATAGGCTATGTCCAGCCTGGTTTTAGTGAGAAAGTTGAGCTTTCCCACTAGCTTCCTGTAGTATGTAGTGTCTGGAAGAAGGCTCCCTTCTTGTGCCTTCAACTTCACATCAGGATCAAGGGGTGAGGACACACTATTATAGTCAAACCATTGATACTCCTTCAACAGATCCAAAACAAACTTCCCCTGGGAAATGAGGACACCACCTGGTTTGTAAAGGACCTCTAAACCCAAAATGTAGTTAAGTCTGCCCAAATCCTTTATTTTGAAACTTTTATCCAGGAATGTTTTTAAACTTGCAATCTCTTCTAAATCAGCCCCAGTAATTATAACATCTTCAACATACACAGCTATAAATATGGTGGATGAGGAAGTTTTCTTACAGAAGAGGAAATAATCATTCTCAGAGTGTTGTTACCCTTTTGAAAATATTGCTTCAGTCAACTTGGCATACCATTGTCTACTAGCTTGTTTCAAGACATATAGAGATTTGTTTAGTTTCCATACCATCCTGCTTGAACTGGATTAATCAACTACAAGACCAAGAGGATCCTCCACGTATACTTTCTCATGTAGGTCTCTATGGAGGAATCCATTATTCACATCCAATTGGAATATGTCCCATCCCCTCTTATCAACAAATGTGACTTGCACCCTAGCAGTTGTCATTTTCACAGCAGGAGAGAAGGTTTCTGTGTAGTCAATCCCAACCTGCTAAGTGTATGCCTTCACTACCAGCCTGGCTTTGAACCTTTCAATACTCCCATACACTTTATGCTTAACCTTATATGCGCACTTGAAACTTATTTCTAGTTTACCAGCTGGTAAAGGACCAATTTCCAAGTACGATTGGTATGGAGTGCCTCAAATTCATGTGTCATAGTTGTCTGCCATGCAGGTTGAGTGTTGATTCTTCTTACGAAGATGGCTCACTATCATGGCAAACATTTTTCATCAATTGCTGACTTTAAGAAGATAAAGCATCAAGAGTTATATGATGATGATTAGAAAATGGGGAACTTAATGAAGGGTACAGTGAGAAGAAGTAGGTGGTTGACTATTGGCACTTAAATACGAGTTTGATGATTTCTATTGGACTTCCTTAGAACTGGTACATTTGACTATACATGTGCAAGTAAAGTTTTTTCATTGTTGTCACCTGGAGATGCAAAACTAGGTGTATGGGGAGAAAGTGTATTACTGGTGGGAAGAGGCTGAGAGTAATATTGCATGTCTGGAGATGTGACACTAGCAGGACTTTGTCATAGAAGAATACTGGCTATTATCATCAACATAGTTAGGAAATGAAACTGATTTAAGAACAACATGAAAGAAATCACTTTTAGGAGACATAGCAAATGGAAACACACTTTCATGAAAGATTACATCTCTAGAGACATGCATTTTCTTGGTGGCTAGGCTCAGTACCTTGTAACCTTTTGTCCCAAAGAGATATCCCACAAAGATGTGAGGAGTGATTCTTGGTTCAAATTTTTCTCTATGCACCTTAGGTACAGTGGGATAACAGAGACAATTAAAACTTCTCAAGTGAAAATAGTTGGGCTTCTTTTGATATAACAGTTCAAAAGGACATTTTCTATTTAGATAAGTGGTAGGAAATCTATTTATCACATAGGTGGCTGTCAAGATGCATTCTCTCCAATATTTGGTTGGTAATTTCGACTTAAACATAAGTGCTTTAGCAGTTTCAAGAAAATATTTATGTTTTTTTTCTACTACACCATTTTGTTGTGGTGTATAAGGACAAGTTTTATGGTGTATGATGCCCTTGGACTGGTAAAATAAGGTGGCTTCATGGCTGGTTAATTATAAACCATTATCATATTGAATGATCTTTATAGATGTATTGAACTGGTTTTCAATCATGGTTATAAAGGCTTTTAAGGCTTGAAGGGCATTACTTTTGCAGCTTAACAAGTAAGTCCAAGTGGACCTGCTAAACTCATCCACTAAGGTGAGGAATTATTTGTGGTTATCATAGGTAGTTACATGGTAGGGACTCCATATGTCAATATATAATAGCTCAAACAATTGGGAAGTAGTTTTGGTTCTTCGAGGGAAGGGGAGCCTGGCTTGTCTTGCCATAGAGAAGATGGGACAAATAAAGGGTTGTCTTGGTGTAAATTTTGCAGGTATAGAAGATAAAGGAACATGACCAAGCCTATTGTGCCACCAGCAGTTTAGATCATGCTTATCAGACATACATGAAGTCTCATTCTTATTATTTGAAATGAGAGTATTTACAAATTGTGGGTTGTTACATGAATGAGTAGGACTAATAGACTCATCACTATTTACACTAGAAGCAGGAATACAATTGCAACAAGGAACTGAAACAGTAGAAGGTAAAACAACCTTTTAATCTTTCAGACACTTGGAACAAAGATAATGCATCCCCTCTTTGCTACTACCAATCACCTGAGGCCTCTTCACTGAAGGGGCCTGCAACAGATAGGATGTATCAGTGAAGACTACAATACATCTAAGGTGTATTGCAAGGGAGTGGACATAAATCAAATTGTATTTGAATGATGGAACATAAAGAACCCTATGTAAGACAATGTTTGAAGAAAGTATCACATTTCCAAATTCAAGAACTTTTACTGTATATCCATTTGGTAAGATTATCAGTGGAGGATAAGGTAGTGTTGAAATATTAGTGAGTGCATTTTTTTAAAAGGTCATATGGTTAGATGCTCCTGAGTCTGTGATCCAAATGTTATCTTTTGATTCAAAACATTTGCATGAAGGTTTGTCAAAATCAATAGAATAAGTATATACTATAATACCTGCAAAGATGACACTACCATTAGTGACATTGCCATTGCTAGAAGATCCTCCTGTATTGCCCACTTGAAAATGTTGCAGTAAATTCATTATCTGTCCATAGTTATCTTTTGTCGGATTGACATTCTAATTTTCATCTTGCAGGCCCTGCTTATCTCCTTTATCATTAATCATATCATATGGAGTTCCATGTACATTTGCCACAAATCCTTTTCCTCTGTTGAACCTGTGACTCTAGTTATGATTTGGGTTGTTTCCCTGATTGTAGGACTGATTATTAGATGATTGTAGCTTTGATTACTGTATGAATTGCTTTGGGGTACCAATGTAACTTGTAACATTTCTCCCTTGTATAACCTGGTCTTTTGCAATAGTCATAAAATGGACGACCCCTGTTATTGTTGTTGGTATAATGTGTCTTGAAGTTCCTCGCTCGAAGTGGGATTCTGATGTTTAGGACTTGAGGCATTCACATGTAGTGAAGTAGACTCCAAATTTAGCTGACTATTAGGTGTGGGTTCCCTTTGATTTTCTTCTTATATTAACAGAGAGAAATCCTATGCCATGGAAGGTAGGGGATCATCATTAGAATTCTCCCTCATACTATAGTGTAGACTTCATTCTGACCCATTAAAAATTGGATAAGTCGTCGATCTTGCTCTGCCTTGTGCATAGTTTCTTTTGCTCCACACGTGCAGTTGCAGGTACATTGAGGGCACTCAGAGTATTCAGCCCCTCCCATAGCCTCTTCATTTGTGTATAGTAGGTAGTAATATCTAAGGAACCCTGAACAAGATCATTATCTCTTTTTGAATCTGATATAACTTTGCGCCGTTTGTTTGGTCATAACGATCCTCTAATTCTCTCCACAACTCAACTGAGTCATTCACATATTCAACACTATCAAAAATTTCCTTAGCGAGGGAATTGAGGAGCCACGAGGTTATCATATCATCACACCTCTCCCAGTAACGAAATTGAGGCGAATTAGGGGTAGGTTTTCTATATTCCCCATTAATAAAAACAAATTTGTTTTTGACTCACAAGGCTCGAAACACACTTCTTATCCAGGATCGATATCCAATTTCGTCGAAAGGAACTGGTACTAAAGTCACTCTAGGACTGTTCGAAGGATCAATATGAAGGGGACTACCTGTATCGATGGCCAATTGGTCATTTCTGCTTGTGTCGGGCGTAGTTTCCTCAGTCTGATTGATGGCCATGTGTGAAGCTCCAATTTGGTGAAATTGGGGAGTTTATAAGACGATTCAGTGAACGGATGAATCAATTGAGTCTAGAATTTCTCAATTTGCGAAGAAATTGCAGATCAAAACAATAATAGCAAAAACCTTAGCGAGCAATGAAAAGCAGATGAATCTGAGAATGGAGATGATTGTTGATACCCAATTTTGCCCTCATATTTTATAAACATTATATATGTTTTAAAATATCATTCCTGCATAATCACCAATTTACGAGACTCATACAAGTATTTTCTATATTTTTTTATGATTTCTAAAAGCTCTAAAATTGATTTTCTTGCATTTAAATTACTTAAATATGTATTGATTACCCTCTAAATTATTTTGTGGTGAATTAATCAACTGAATTTGTTATTTTCATCCACATATATGTCTCATAATATTTTACGTTGTTTTATATAATTATATTTGTATTTTAAAGCTATTTTATATAATTTTTCAATAATAGCCTATACATAATTGTATTTATTATATTATTTATGTCAAAATAGATTTTCTTATATTTTTATAATGTTAAGTTATTATTTTACTACACGAGTAATACTTTATTATTTATTAGTCATTTTTATAATTTATATATTTTGATAAATTTTGTGTATTTAAACTATGTCCCAATTTTTGAGTTAATTTCGGACTCAATACACCACCCCAAACCAAAAACCTTAGCCCAATAAGCCCAAGATTAAACCAGAAAACCCCTAACCCGGTCACAACCCGCCTTACGATCCCCTGCACTTCCCCTTTAATCATGGTTGTTTATCTTAGATGATCAACGACCCACAATAGCCCTTCCCCTTTCCTTATATCTCCATAACCTAAACACTAGAGACATTTCCGCTACCCAGCCGCCTCTGCATTTTCTGATCTCCCCACTCCTACACCAAACCCTATCCGCCTCCTCCCAAATCCCCTCAAAACCCTGTTAAATCATGAAATTCTTTTACGATTTATGTATGTTATTTGCACTATATTATTATCATTCATAAGCTCGTGGTATTACTTAGTACTTGCCTGATTTTGGCAAGTATTACCTCTCCGAGTCGAGTGCAATCGTCCTTAAACTACAAGATTCAAACAAAAATTCGTCTGTATACACTCTCAACAAGGTCGTATGGGTCCGATTCATCGAGATTCTTGGCTAATTTTGATCATTTGTCAAACTAGGGTTTGTCCGATTTTTTACCTATTTTGATTCGGAATAGGCTATGCATGTGACTTTCCTTGTTCTTGCTTAAACTTGATTGATTTTCTTTCCTTATTTGTGTTTGATTAATTATTTTTTCCATGTTTTCTTGTTCGATTTCTACCACTATATAACCCCTCCCGAATTTTCCCTTTGGATGGATCGTAATCACCTTATGAACTGTTTTCTCACTCTTACTAATTCTATACTATGCTGAGACTTTTGATTTTGGCCGGCTGAAAGCCAAGGCCACCAGAATCCATTCATTAGACTCCTCTAGTGCAAGCACTACTCGGAGACCACTTCGAGACTCTTGTGAACTCTGAAGCACTTGAGATTTTGGGGTTATCATTACTCTCCTGCAATTGCTACTATTCCTGAGACTTTGAGTTTCTCATTCTTCTTTCATTTTGTTTGCAACTGGTTAGTGCCCTCTACTCTCGCAATTCTACTTCTTTCTGTTTGTATTCATGTTATCTGCATTAGCTCCACTTGAATTTCCCTGAGTTAATTTTGATATTATGCCACTTCGTATGCAATTATTCTTATTTGAATACTACTCTGTAGTTCCACTAGCTTCAAGTGATTTTAACTCATATGTGGATAGCTAAGTTGATGCTTGCCTGATTCGTAATTGAAACCTGATTAATGGTTGTTGAACTTTGTACTAAAACCCTAAGGAAACTATGTCCTTGCTTAGAATTACCATATTACTATTGCATCCTTTATACACAACTTTCTATTTCCCTTCAAATCATGTGACGATATTTTCTAGATGCTTAGCCTAATATGTTCTCTTGCCAGTGTTAGCCTCAATTCATGCCCGTTATAAGTGTCCAACCTAATTGATTGCTTACTTTCATGTTTGAGTATAATTGGTTACATAGGGTCTGTTGCTTATCATGAATCCATGGCTTGATTATCTTAGGGAACTAGTGCACGCCCGAATTTGTACTAATGTATTACTTCCTATTGAGCCATTCGTGTACACCTTGTTAACTTCTTTGTGGTTGATATATGCACGTAATTTCCACATGCCAGTGTCGCTTGACTCTTGAACCAGCATGACATGTTTTCTTGCTACTTGTAAAGTATAATGTATGCTCCTGATTTGTTCAAGACTTTGTCCCTCAAATATTGCCAAAGATTTTTGTACATAGACTTTCTTTTCTATTTAATTTGACTAAGTCTTGATGTCTACTTATCCTGTGAATCATGTAATGTCCCTGAATTGTGGTTTTATGACTGATTCCCAACATGTTAAGTTATCCCTCATTCAATTTAGTACTTGCTCACGAACCTGTTATGTTATGCTACTCTCACTATGCTCTCATGTTATACATTCTATTGTATCCCCATTTTATTCGTGTCCATGACTCTGCCATGTTCTCATGTTAAGTCTCTTAGCTAAAACCTTGACTAATTCTAGATCATTCCCTAAGCTTGATTTCTGAAACTTGGCATTGTATATGGTCACCCTAAGTGGATATGCCTATGAAGTTCTCTAGTGTTTGACTTTGTTCAACATGTTACTCCCATTCTTTTTGTCGAATAATTGCTCACGCATGAACTTATGATGTCTTCTGTATAAAACTTCCCATGTTGAAAATGAGTTATTGTGATGACCCAAAAGGTCATCCCGTATATTTCTAGCTAATTTTGTTTTTCGAGGTCGTGAAAACCTCCTTCTATTTCACCTCAATTTGCGTGCGCATCTCGAGCATGTAGTCGTAAAGCCTTTATGTGAAAAAACGGATAAAAATGATAATTTTGTATTAAAAATTTGAATAAAGTTGACTTCGGTCAACGTTTTTGGTAAACAGACCCGGACCCGTGATTTGACGGTCCCGGAGGGTCCGTAGGAAAATATGTGACTTGGGCATATGCCCGAAATCGAATTCCGAGGTCCCAAGAACAAGAAATGTATTTTTAAAGAAAATTACTTTCAGAAAAATATAAAGGTTTTTGAAAATGAAATTGGAGGTGAAACCTGTGATATCGGGCTCGTATCATGGTTCCGAAGCCCGGTACAGGTTCGATATGACTTATATGTGTTATCTGTGAAATTTGTTAAGAAACGGACTTAGTTTGACGTGATTCAGACCTTAAATGCAAAACTTAATGTTTATAGAAGTTTTGAGGAATTTCATTGATTTTTAGTTTAATTCATCGTTTTAATATTGATTTATGTGGTTTGAAACCTCGAGCGAGTCTGTGTTAGGCTATAAGACTTGTTCGTGCATTTAGATGGGGTCCCGGGGGCCTCGGGTGAAGGTCGGATGGGGTTCGGGTCAATTTTCCCTATTTTTGAACTGTTGATTGCTGTCTTCTGGTTTCCTTCTGTGATCGCATAGCATTGTTTGGACCCGCCCAGTTTTCCTTCACTGCGATCGCATAGGTACGCTTGCGATCGCGGAAGTCTTAATTTCCCTTCTCCGTGTTTGCAATCACACTGTCGCGAATGCATAGTGCAAGTGGGTCAGCAGCAAAGTTCCTTTTATGCGATCGCAGTGTTCTTCTCGCGATCGCATAGAACATTTCTTTGGCCAGTGATATTTTTCTCTACGCGATCGCATCTCGTTTTCCACGATCGCGCTGAACAAAATACATGCGCAGAATATAAGTTTCCAAAATCGGGGGTTTCACCATTTTAAACATATTTTGACTTCTAGAACTCGGTTTTGGGCGATTCTTTGAGGGTTTTTCACACAAATCGAATGGGAAAATTTTCTTCCACTAGAATTCATTATATTTCAGGAATTAGTTCTTTTTTTATCATTTAAATTGTGTTTTGGGTTGAGGGAATTGTGGGTTTTGAAAGAAAATTTTTAAAATGAAAAATCATGATTTGAAGGGCCAAATGGTATCGGAATTTGATAAATTTAGTATGGTTGAACTCGTAAGGGAATGGGTAATCGATTTTTGTAAAAAAATTCGGGTTCCGATGTGCGGGCCCGGGGTCGACTTTTGGGTCGATTTTTATAAATTTGCAAAGATTGAAACTTTATTATTCGGAATAGTTCCTTATACATTTTATATGTATTTTGAAGTTGTTTTAGTTTATTTTGAGTCGTCCGAAGGCCTTTCCGCCCGAGAAGTCTATTTTTTAGTATTGTATTATCGTCTTTGAGGTAAGTATCTTGCCTAACCTTGCGTGGGGGAACTACCCCTTAGGATTGAGTCTTCTATGTTGATTGTAGTCCGCGTACGCGAGGTAACGAGTGCATACTCGGACTTATTTGCAAATAGATTGCCCTTTAGGGATTTTAGGTCCTTATGTTCCCTGTGTATGATTTGAAATTGTTATATCTGAATTCCTGATTTCTAGTTTCATCTCTCCCTGCTCAAATTAGAAGTACTTGCCTAGCATTCCTTGTTTCTTATTTGATCTTAATTGACTTAAATGAAGACTTTGCCTTTCCTACCGTTATACTATATCTTTCTTCATACACTGCCTATCTAACTAAAACTAGTATAAGTGCGCCCTAAAATTTTCTAACAAGTAATTGGAATATCTATACGTTGGTGTCAAGCATGCTCGTGAGTCGTACATTGTGATTTAAATGATTTTCCCTTAAGTACTACTTAGGTTTAATTGATGACCTCCCATGTTGATGGTAATTATTTGATGCTGCCTATTTACTGAGCATTGTTCAAACTGAGTTTATTCGGTGAAGCTAAT
Organism: Nicotiana paniculata; assembly: GCA_005239505.1. Taxonomy (NCBI): domain Eukaryota; kingdom Viridiplantae; phylum Streptophyta; class Magnoliopsida; order Solanales; family Solanaceae; genus Nicotiana; species Nicotiana paniculata. The sequence goes on along the minus strand of MDKI01196580.1, from coordinate 26,194 downwards.
TGTCTAAGTGAGATTGGTTATAGCGGATTCCCTTGCCGGAATGATTTGGTGTCTTAGTTGTGAACTTGAATATATAGAATCGTTGCTATAGTTGCCTTGTTTTCCCCTTGTTATGCTTCTTATCTTTGTGCTTGGAATTCCTTTCAGTGGCTACTTCTTATGAGTGAATTTTTACCATTTTTGTGATTTAAGTCTTTGTATTGATTTGCTCATCGCACTTTGCATTCGGTCTTGTTTGCTTTTGCGCCGGTTATGACAATATATGTTGTTTCTGTCGCATTCTGGTTGTTTTCCTTAGTGGTTGCATTGCATATTTAAATTGAGACTACGGACCGAGATCCGGGAGCTTTCCCCCTGTACTGCATTGCATATTTAAATTGGGACTACGGACCGAGATCCAGGAGCTTTCTCCCTGTACTGCATTGCATGTTTAAATTGGGACTACGGATGGAGATCGGGGAGCTCTCCCCCTGTACTGCATTGCATATTTAAATTGGGACTACGGAAGGAGATCCGGGAGCTTTTCGCCTGTACTGCATCGCATATTTAAATTGGGACTACGGACGAGATTCTGGGAGCTTCCCCCCTGTACTGCATTGCATGACAAATTCTGAGTTGCGGACTGAGTTCCGGTGGTTTTATCATTGAGGAGATTTGGATCGAAAGATATATATATATATATATATACATATTGAAAAGTATAGCTGAAAAGAAATTATTTCCAGGAAAAGTTATGTCTGAAGGACTTCTTTTCGAAAGTATATTTGAAAAGTATTTGTCTTGCAGAAAAATGATATTTGAAAGAGCAGTATTTGGGAAAGTATATTTGAACACCACGTATTTTGAAGGGACTATATTTTAAATATTTCTCTTTATAAAAATATATAAATATACATTCAGAGAAAGTATGTTTCAAAGAAGAAATTTATCTATTCCGAAATGATTATATCTTTAAAGCTTTCGAAATAAACTCACGATTTAAATATTTTCACTCGAAGGTTTGACCAACTTTATTGAGTTTATTGGCTAAGGTCTGACGTGAATAAATTGATGCAGTGCTGAGTTGCTAGTGTTTTATTGGGTTGTGATTCCCGACATTTGGCTTGCATTCTTTCCATTCTCTTTTTGTACTTCTATTATGATGTTTGTTGATCGTAATTATTAAATTTCCTTCCATATTATTCGATCGTACCGTTAATTATATCGAAAAATCTTTAGATAGATATTATGTTTCGGTCATTGGTACATTTATGTCTTTTTACTTATTAGACTAGTGGTGTCTTGACTAGTCCTCGTCACTACTTCACCGAGGTTAGTCTAGATACTTACTGGGCACCACCGTGGTGTGCTCATACTACACTTCTGCGTATTTTTGTGTGCAGATCCAGGTTATTGTTGTTGTTAGCTGCATGGATCGTTGATGAGGAGACTCAAGGTAAACTTGTTGCTGCGTTCGCAGGCTTCGGAGTCACCTTCCTGTTTATGTCAACTGTACTTATTATTTCTAGATCGTTGTATTTAGATTCGGTTGAAAGATATCGTAGAGCTTATGACTTGTATTTACCGGGTTTTGGGAAATTGTAAACTCTGTCAAGATTTCTATATCGAGACTGTTATAATTCCTTTATTTTGGTTGTTGTTCAGTGAAAATGTTAGGCTTACCTAATCCTTAAGACTAGGTGCCATCACGATACCCAACGGAGGGAAATTTGGGTCGTGACAGTCATGCTGACTCCCCTAGTTTTTTTTGTTTTTTTTTATGTTTTTGACTCATCAATTATGTTGCTTTGCTTCTGAAGCATCAATGTTTTTCACGTGAATCCAGCTAGTTGTTATATAATCCAACTACTATTCCTTCTGCCACAACTGTTTCTTCTCCTTCTACACCGACAACTTCATACCCACAGACACCAGCTATTCCTTTCCGACCAGCACAAACTGCATCTCCTCCACCAGTATCGGCTGAACAAGCTGGGAATGGTTCTTCTCTACAATCTCCTGACCACGGGAACTTGGGGAACACTTACGCTATACCTTCTCAAGATCCCCGAGGAAGGCGAAGCGCCACTCTTTCAGTTTTGAAGGAGTGCCATGTTCTCTCCAAGCCGGTGAAGCTCGCCAATTATATGAAGTCGATGGCTTCAACAAAGGATTAAAAAAATACGGGATCCCTTTCTAGGGATTGCCTCATAAATAACACCATGCACTGTTTGGCGCAGGTATCATCCTAACTTCCTCCTATCTTCTTTTTTGTTTATACTTGGTGATAATAACCTTGATTACAACCTTTTTCAAACCAACCTCCTTGCTTCTGAGGGCATGCAAAGGCTGATCCTGGATAAAAAATAACTTGCTTATGAGCGGGATCGACTTTTGGCTAAAATAAATTAGCTCGTCGAGCACCTCCCAGTACTGGAGGAAAATGTTACACTGATGAACGAGCTTGAGGCTCGGTTACAGAAAACTGAGCAAGATAAAATGACCCATAGCCAAGAAGCTACCAGATTGCATGAAGATCTCACAGAGGCTAAGGCTAAGTGGGTCAAACTTCATGATGATGTAACCCCCACTACCAAGCTTGAGTTTGCTTTTGATGAACAAGTTAATAACTTGAAGGCCAACTTATGATCCAAAACCGAGGAGGCCAATGTTGCCGAGGAGAGGAGGGTCGAAATAGAAGAGAGTCCCAAGAGGGCCATGGAGAAAAACTGGCTTCACTCAACTACCAATGTTGAGCTTGATTCCCGACTCAGCGCAATGAAGGCTGAAAAAGAAGAGCTCCAACTCAAAATTGACAAGCTCCAAGCAAAACCTAGGACCAAGAAGGTTACCTCATCTTTGAGAAGACCTATTCTATGTATCATATGAAGAGGAAGACTTTGGAAAAGCCAAAGTAGGCATTACCAACATTGTTGATTGCATTTCCAAAGCCTGGGAACTGGAGTTAACTGATTGTGAGAATCTTCCTGATTTGCCCACTGCAACTGAATCCTCGAATACCAGTTTCGAGTATTCGGGAACTGAAGGAGAGACCGAAGAGGATGAAGGCCCCGATCGGCAGGGGAACAACCTTCTTCCACCAGGGAGAATGAAGACCCTTCTTTCCCTTCGAGTTCTGGTAGCAAATAATGTATAAATTTTTACCTTTTATCCTTTGTAATTATGCCAATACTTTTTAGTTTGGCACTTTAATAAATAAAAGAACTTTTTCTTAAATGTTGTACAAAAATATTACTTTTACGTTAAATTGATAAAGCTCAGGGAACTCTTTTACATCCGATACTTTTTTATTCCGGGTATAAACACTTCCGAAATCTACCCTTTACTATTAAGGTTTCATAAGAAATGGACCTTATGTTTATGGTGATCTTGAAGAGGATGTCTCATGTTCATTATGGAACAAGTTCGTTAACTCTCAAATGATAAAATAAATTGACTTATCAATCGAACAAGAAATAAGATAAAAACAAAAGGACTTTTATTTATTCCTTCTATCATCAAAATTACATCCACATAAATACTCATAAAGCTTCCAATACATGTGGCTAACTTGTACAACTTATTTCTATGGAGTTGATCGTGCAGTCCCCCCTTCCCGATAAGACATTGATTCCGGTTGTAATAGTTCTCAATCTTGGTGGCACTTTTGGTGTTGTAACATGTATTATTCTCCCCTTGTAGTATTCCAATCATCGAAGGTTATTCCTTCATTGCATACTTTATATTGTTGCTTCATCGGTGGAGACAACTTGTGAATGGTTAAATAATCTGTTTGAGTTTTGGGAGGCGAAGTTTGCCATCGAACCAAAGACTATTTACCATCCACAATCTGTTTTCCACACGAGCTCATGGTCGTCGGCCCCATCGGTGGAAGAACTTTTAGTGCCTTGATATCGAAGGTCTTGCCCTTGCTGATGATCCTGCCTTTGTAGTATGCTTTACGTCGCTGCTTCGTTAAAAAAATTTCAAGAAAAACCCGACTAAAACAAAACTGGACAAAGGAAAAAAGGGTGCAACACATACTTTCAGTACCAACAAGTATCTTCAGCAATAATACCTTTTGAGATGAGTCACGTTCTAATTGCTCGGTAATTTGGCTCTATCCTGATTTTCCGGTTCACAAGAACCTTATCGATTATACTTGAGATCCGATAGGGTCCTTCCCATGTGGGTCCCAGCTTCCCAGCACTGACTTCTCGAGTGCTTTTAGTGAATTTCTTTATAACCAAATCTCCAACTTTGAAATATCATTTTCCCTGCGAGTTTAATATTTTTCCATTCTTTGCTTTTGTACTATCATCCTCACATATGCCAGTCCATGTGTTCTTCAACAAGTCTAGCTTCACCAGCAACGCTTCATTATTTGATTCTTCATTTGCTCGGGAAAACCTCAAGGTCAAACCTCAGAGCCTCCAAGTCGTATACGAGCATAAAGGGTGATTCATCCATGCTTGACTTCGTCGTGGTTCGATATGCCCATAAAACACCTGATAGTTCGTCCGTCCACTTACCCTTAGAATCTTCCAGCTTCTTCTTAAGATTTTGAATAATTACCTTATTGGTTGACTTTGCTTGTTCGCTAACGCTCAGGTGATATGGTGAAGAAGTAATTCATTTGATTTTTAACCCTTCCAAGAACTTTGTGACTTTTAAGCCTATGAATTGCGGGCCATTGTCACAAGCAATCTCCTTTGGTATCCCAAAGCGACATATTATGTGGTCCCATATGAATTCAACCACTTCGCTTTCTCCGATCTTTTGGTAAGGACCTGCTTTAATCCATTTAGTGAAATAATCAGTTAAAATTAAAAGAACTCTTACCTTCCCAGGGACCGTAGCAAATGACCAACTATGTCTATTCTCCATTTCATGAATGTCCATAGGGACACCATCGAATATAAAAGCTTTGATGGTTGATGCAATAATTGTGCATGACACTGAGATTTGTCGCACTTTTGCACGAATTCCTTTGCATCCTATTCCATCCAAGGATAATAATATCCAGCCCTGACTAACTTGAGAGCTAATGAGTTTACCCCGAAGTGATTTTCACACTCTTTCGTGGACTTCTCTCATCACTTACTCGGCCTCCGAGGCCCCTAGACCCCGAGCCAGCGGTACTTGGAACAATCTCGTGTATAATTGTCCATAAACAAGACAATAGCAAGCCACTTTGGTTCACAGTGCCCGGAACTCTTTTAGGTATCCGGGTAATTTACCATATTTTAGATATTCAATGAACTCGTTCCTCCAGTCCCAAATTAAGTTGGTTGAATTTACCTTGCAATAATCGTCTACATCCAACACCGAATGCAGTAATTGGATGACCGCATCGAAGTCAGATCCTTTCATCTCCGTGGATGAACCCAAATTAGCCAATGTGTCTGCTTTTACATTTTCCTCCCTCGAAATATGGGTGATTGACTATCCTCTGAACCGTGTCAGTAATGCTTTCAAGTATTGTTGCATGCCTCCTCCTCCATGTCAAAAATCTCATACACATGGTTTACCACCATATGGAAGTCGCATTTTATCTCGATGACCTCAGAACCTAGTACCTGGGCTAGTTCAAGTCCTACAACCAAAGCATCATACTCGACTTCACTGTTAGTTAACGGTACAGTTCTAATGGCCTACCTAAGGGTTTCCCCCGAGGGAATGATTAGAACTATTCTGAGATCAGACCCTTTTACGTTGGAGGCTCCATCCTTGAACAAGGTCCAAACTCTCGATGTAATTTTTGACACCAGCACTGCTTCCTTGGCAGCCAAAAGAATTAACCCTAGACTGTAGTCGGCCACGAAATTGGTTAAAACTTGTGACTTGATTATTGTCCTTGTCTTGTACTCGATGTCAAACTCGCTTACTTTGACTGCCCATTTAGCCAGACATCCTGACAACTCAGGCTTATGAAGGACATTCCTTTAAGGAAAGGTTGTCACAACGACTATCGGGTGACACTGAAAACAAGGCCTAAGCTTTCGAGAGGCAACTACGAGATCTAAGGCCAGTTTTTTGAGGTGCGGATAATGGTCTCTTCTCTTTATAATACTTTACTAAAGTAATAAGTAGGAAATTATGTACCTTCTTCTTCTCGGACCAAAATGTCAATTACCTCTACTTTCTAGACTGTTAGGTAAATTAGCAATTGCTCGTCGTCCGCCGATTTTGACAATAATTGAGGGGTGGATAGTAAGCTTGTTAGGTCCTTTAGTGCCAGTTGGAATTCCAGAATCCACACGAAGTCGTTCTTCTTTTTCATAGGTGAAAAGAAGTGGTGGCATTTTTTCGAGGACCTTGAGATTAATCTGCCGAGAGCCGCCAACCTACCGGTCAGCCTCTACCCTTCCTTCACACTTGTTAACTGGTCCGGAATGTCCTTGATGGATTTGATTTTATCAATATTGACCTTGATTCCTCTCTACTAGACCAGAAACCCCAAGAATTTATGAGAGCCAATCCCTAATACACACTTCTCCGAGTTGAGTTTCATGTTATGCTTCCGCAGGATATCAAAAGTTTCTTAGAGATGTTTCAAATGATATCCTACATTTAAAGACTTAACTAACATGTCATCAATATACACTTCCATCATTTTGCCTATCCGATTCTCAAACATCTTACTGACAAGCCTCTAATAAGTGGCTCCAACGTTTTTAAGCCCAAAAGGCATCATGTTATAGCAATATGTGCCAAAGTTTGTGATGAAAGAAGCTTTTTGTTGGTCTTCCGGGTTCATCTTAATCTGATTATCCCCAGATTAAGCATCAAGGAAACTCATTAGCTTGTGTCCGGCCATAGCATCTATCATTTGATCAATGTTCGAAAACGGGAATGAGTCTTTGGGACACGCCTTATTTAAATCCTTATTGTCCACACACATCCTAAATTTGTTATTCTTTCTAGGCCCTACAAATACGTTAGCTAACCATTCCAGGTAATTTAACTCTCGAATCGAATCGATGCTAAGTAGTCGGGTTACCTCTTCCTTAACAAACTTGTTTCAGACCTCTGCTATTGGGCATTTCTTTGTCTTACCGGTGGGAAGTTTGAATCCAGACTCATTTTGTGGACCTCTACCCCAAATGGGATACCTGTCATAGGAGAATGCGACCACACAAATCATTCAATGTTAGCTTTAAGAAAATTTATAAATTCTAACCTGAGCTCGGGATTTAACCTCGTTCCCAAATGAATTTTTTTTCCAAAAACTACTCGAATAGGGCCATTTGCTCGAGCTCTTCCATGGTTTATTTGGACGCGTCTGTCTCCTCTAGTACTTGAAAAGACCTCGATACCTGATATAACTCCAATGAATTCTCCCTTTGATCTTCTTCGGTTGGGATGGGAGAAGGCATCAGTTCTTGTAATTGCTAGTTGTTGGATTCTTTATCCTTACTGCAGGAAATGGTTACGACGTTCATTTCCCTTGCCACTGGTTGGTCTCCTCTTATCTTCTTGATCCATTACGGTGTCAGAAATTTCAATAGTTGGTGATAGGTCGAGGGCACAACCTTCATCTCATGTATCCACAGCCTTCTGAGGATCACATTATTCTCTGAGGGTAACAAAATTTCTCCTCCAGTTGTCACGCTTGTCAGATTGAAGCCATCTAGAAGCTTTGTCGCTGGAATGATGTTCTTGGTTAACTTTGCTTGCTCCATAACTCTTCATTGTATGATATTGGTTGAACTTCCTGGATCAACTAAAACACGCTTAATTTTAAAATCTAAAACATTAAGAGATATTACCAAAACATCATTGTGTGGCAGAAGAAGTTCGTCAGTTTCCTCCTCTATGAAGGTGATGTCATCTTCCTAGACTTCTCGGATCCTCTTTCCGTGAGTCACCAGTATCTTCGTTTTCTTTGCTGCCGAAAAAGTTACCTCCAAAGATCATGTTGATCGTCATCTGAGGCGATCTTGCTGCCATCTTTGATGGCTCCGCGTTGTCCCGACTTCGATCATAATTGTTTTTGGTGCGATCACATAAAAACTCTCTAAGATGGCCATTCTTTAACAATGTCACCACCTCCTCACGAAGATGTCGGCAGTCCTCGGGTCTATGTCCGTGAGTCCCGTTGAATTCACACCACAAATTAAGATCCCTCTTGTTAGTATCATATCGGGTTGGTTTCAAAAATCGTGTTTCTTTGATATTCCTCATTGCCAACACCAATTCTACCAGGCTGGTGGGAAAGTTATAATCTGATAACTTGAAATATGCAGAATCTCGGGACTTTGGCACCTCTTTTTTCTTGCAATGGCATTTTGTTTTGGTCGCGATCCGTCCTTTTATCAGAAGCAAACCTATCTGATGACCGAAATCCTTTACTACTACGCCCATCGGCCCTCTCTTATGGTAGAAAAAGACCCATAGAGGACCTCTGATCTGCATCAAAATTATTATGAACTTATCCTGATCTTTATTGCGACCCCTTCCCTTGATTGATACCGAATAACCAAGTTGATCATCTTTTATCCTTATCTTTGAACTCGTAGCGATTTGGACATCCGCCCATGTTGTTGCTTGAAAATCGAGCAAGCTCTCCTTTAGTTTTCGGGAAGCATCAGAACTCAGTGGGTTTATACCCTTTGTGAATGCCTCCACTTCCCATTCATCCGGAACCACTGGTAACAAAATACTTTCTTTTTGGAGCCGGATCACGAATTCTCGCACCAGCTCAGATTCGCCTTGTGAAATTCTAAATATATTTGCCTTTCTTTCCTAGACCTTTCTCGCTATGGCATGATATTTTATGAATGAATGTGCAAGCATTTCAAAAGAATCAATTTAATGCTCTGGTACGATGGATTACCATGTCAGGGCACCCTTCATCAGGGTTTCAACAAAACCAACTCGATCTCATGCTGAGCCAAGTCATTTTCTTTTACTGTCGTGGTTTAGCTCGTGACTTTCTCATACAGATCCGAAGCCCCATTATACTACGGTATATCTGGCATTTTTAACTTTTTCTGGATCAAATCTGATGTCGCACATGGTTTAAACAGCAATTGTGTGTACCTTTTTGAATCTTGACCCTTTAATACCGGTAGTGCGCCTGGAATATGATCCACCCGAGCATGAAACTCCTTCACATTCTGATCCATTCGTTCATTCATATCTCTCATGAATCTTATGAGCTCGGTTTTGGAAGGTTCACTCAATTTGTTATTCCTAGATCCGCTATCAGTACCTCCGGCTCCATCGAAATCGATCTCATCCCTTGGAGTGTTGTTATCGGCCCTTTGAGCCGTCTGATTTGCGGGAGCGTTGGGATGAACTGGGGCCCTTCCACTAGTGTCTTTGGAAGCACCCGATAACGCCTGCTTCATTTCTGTCATCACATGATCTTGCCTTGAGAGGTGGTCCATGATTTCTCTTTGCTGCTCTCTCAGGAGTTTAACCGTTTCAGCAACGGGTTTTTCTCCTGCATCATCAAGAGTTGGGTATCACACATGCCGAGGATATTTTCCTTCACGAACTGAGATGTTTCACCCCTTTTTTTGCGGGTTTCACTGATGGAACCATCACGGTGGGATAATTCTTCCCGTTCATCATGTGCTGCATCATTGTAAGTGATGTTGACATCATTAGCCGCCATACCTAAATTTTACTGAGGAAATAGTCGAAACTTTGTTAGTTACAAACGAATGGATCAACGCAATTATGCAGTTGTCTACACCCCACAGTGGGCGCCAAACTGTTTACTCGTAAAACGGTACAGTTAAATTTATTGCATGATTTATAGACAAGCTAATCGAATCGATCTAAAAATAAAAAAGAAGTAATAACAAAAATAAGATTAACGACTAAAATTAAAGGGAATAGCAAGCCTGTTTTTGAGCTCGGTCTTTCTGGGAGCAAAAGTAAAAGCAATGATAAAATTGTTTAAATTGAGCGTAAAATAGTAGACTAAAGCTTTTGTGTGCATAATGTTTTCATATCCTACAGTATTTGCTAATCCTACTATTTATAGCCTCTACTTAGTGGAACAAGATCCTAAAATCAAGTTGCTCTTGAATGAGAACAAAAATGTCGTTAATGGGTACATAACGGCTGCTTTGAATGCATATATTCTTTGTAATAATTAAATGCTATCCGATGTTAAATCTTTGAGTCTCTATTACCGGCTATGACTTCTTCGGGATTTATCCGATATCGTCTATATGTTTTGTACCCGGTGCCAGTTATCTGTTGATTTACCTTTTGCATGTCTTCAGTTTCACGTGTCTCCTCACAATTCGACCAATTGTCATCAGCCAATTTTCCCCATACACCCCTTGCTTCCCTTCCCCCTCCCCCTCATTTTTTATTACACTACTCAGTTATGGCTGGTGATTTTTCTTTTACTTTCAAGTACTCGACTGATTCTACGTGTAGTATCAACTACCAGCCCCCAACAGTGGTGCCTGGCTGCCCTCTTGCTCGGGTGCAACATGCAGTATGCATGATTAGCAACAAATACTATGTATGCGAAGTGTGCATTTATCCACTCGTATGTTGGTGAAGGAATGGAGGAAGGTGATTTCTCAGAGGCTCGTGACCATCTTGCTGCCCTTGAGAAAGACTATGAGGAAGTTGGAGCAGAAGGCACGGATGAAGAAAATAAAGGGGAAGAATACTAAAAGTAATGTCTTGTGAAATGGCAATGATGGTTGTCTATCTTGGAAAATACTCTTGTTGTGTATCTTGTACTGCTAAAATGGTCTCCTTGTTTGAAGTCATGATAAATCGATAATCATCTGTATGCTACATTGATTTGTTTGATTTGTATGCACATGGTTGTTTTAGAAGCTATACTATTTCTTTGATTAACCTTGTGATTTATATCTTTCTTCCTCATTATGTTCTCTTTAACCATTTGATAGAATGATATGTTGTAAGTCGTGCAAATAACAAGACTAAGATACTCGAAAAAAGAGAAATCGAATGATGGCAAAACTAAGTAACTTGAAATGATACAAATGCTAGTACAACGGTGTGAATAATGACAGATCCATATAACAAGAATAATCTACTTGAAAAAGAGAGAAATTGAATGATGGCAAAAAAAAGTAAAATATAATCTTGAAATGATATGTCAGAACGAAGGTGTGGATGACGATATATTTATATAACAAAACTAATCTACTCGCAAAAGAGAGAAATCGAATGATGAAAAAAACTAATTAAATATAAGCTTGAAAAGATACAAATACGGGCACGGCGGTGTGGATAACGAAAAATCTATATAACAAGACTAATCTACTAAAAAAAGTGAAATCGAATGATGGAAAAACTAAGTAAAATATAATCTTGAAATGATACAAATGTCAGCACGATTGTGCGGATAACGATAGATACATATTACAATAATAATCTACTGGCAAAAGAGAAATTGAATGATGGAAAAACTAAGAAAAGTATAAGCTTGAAATGATTCAAGTGCCAGTATGATGGTGTAGATAACGGCAGGTCCATATAACAAGACCAATCTAATCAAAAAAGAGAAAAAATCGAATGATGATAAAACTAAGTAAAAATATAAGGTTGAAATGAATAAATGCCATCACAACGGTGTGGATAACAACATATGCATACTCGTAACTTTAGAAAGAGTTAGTTAGAGTTAGTGGTGGTATAGATGGAGATTTCATGCTGCTTTTTTTATTTAAATGGAGGCTCCTTTCTGGTGTTCTATGCGATATGAACATGCTAGCTAGACTTAAGTAAGTCCTACAGATAGTTGTTAAGCCGACTATGATGTATGAAGCAAAGTGTTGTCCAGTCAAGACCTCTTATGTCCAGAAGTTGCAAGTAAAGGAGAAGAGAATGCTGAGATGGATGGGTGGGCATACTAAGAGAGATAAGATTAAGAATGAAGATATTCAGGACAAGATGGTTGTGTCCCCCTGGAAGACAAGTTGCGGGAAGCGAGACTTAGATGATTCAGGAATGTAAAAACGAGATGCCCAGATTCCCCAGTGAGAAGGTATGAGAGGTTGGCCATAATAGGTCTGAAGAGGGGTAGAGGTAGGCCTAAGATGTATTGGGGAGAGATGTCAAGGCAAGATATAACACATCTTCAGCTTACCGAGGACATGGCCCTTGATAGAAAGGTGTAGAGATCGAGAATTAGGATAGAATGCTAGTAGGTAGTTGCGAGCATATCCTTCTCTTACATGTAGGATTAATACTATTCTCACATTTTCATATGCTTAGACATGTATTATTTACCAGTTATTTCTTTTGCTTCAGTTTTCTTGTTATCCTGATGTTGTTGGTAGTATGTAGTGTTACTGCTTCCTTTCCATGATTTGTACACTATTGTTTTCTTTTCAACAAGTGATGTGACTATGCTTCTTCTGAGTCGAGGGTCTATCGAATATAACTTCTCTACCTTAACAAGGTAGGGTAAGGTTGCATAAACACTACCCTCCCCAAACCCCACTTGTAACATTACATTAATATTTTTTTTTTGTGGGTTGTTTTTATTATTTGAGGCATGTAAGCTTTTTTCTGTGCAAATAATCAAACAATTATTTTTTGCTAGTTTTGAGAATAAAAAGAATCTTTTCTTTTTCTGAAATATAAACGATTTTATTAAAAGAAATAAGAAAAGAAGTAATCTGAGATTAAACCTAAGCACTCAGTGAAGAGCATAACTGTAGGCAATTGTTAAGCATCTGATGTGTTTTCGTAGTCATTTGATATCGGAGACGCCACCACTGCAGAATGGGGAATGCTGCTTGAGTTATTACTAGGCGGATAAGTTGAAATTATTGTTAGTAAATGAGATTGGAATGCTCGTAGTTACTATTGGGTATAGATTATCAGTTTATCCGTGCCAGAAACTATTTATATTTGGTACCGAAAAAGTGTATAATTTTTGTATATAACATATAGAATATATGTATATACAAAAAAAATACCAAAATTATACACTTTTTCGGCTATTATTTTGAGAGTGGCTATGCAGTGTCGTTTTCCCTCTTTTATTTGGAGAAAAATCAATTTAGGAGTACACGCTTACGTTAGATAAAATATCAAGCACAAGATTATCGACAGAACAGAGTGGCGCGGCGGAAGCGTGGTGGGCCCATTACCCACATGTCTCGGGATCGAAACCTGACTCTAATATGGAGTAGCTTCTACATTGTGTCTCAAGTTTGCGTCCCTTTCACATTTTTTATTTATCATGATTGAATCCTAACTAAAATCTTATCTCAATATCTAATTATGTCCTCAATATTTCATTTAACGCTGAATAATATTCTCATTCCATCAACTTAAAGTATCACTTTTAAACCAAAACTTTATAAGTGGTAAGTTGAGACCTCCACCCCAGACCAACAAGTGCAGGAAATATTTTTCCAAGGCTCAAGTTAGATCTGACTATATGCGTTGATATTAGTTTCATAGTGTAATTAATTGTGTTGGTGAGAGGCAGTACTCCTTTCGTTTCAAATTGTCTATCGTAATTTCTAAAAATAGTTGTCTCAAATCATTTGTTATTGTAGAAGTTCAAGAAAAAATCAACCAATTTTTTTTTATTTTACTCTTGATAGTAATTGTTCTTGAAAAGGGAGATAACACATAAATAGAGAAAATATTTAATGGAGATATTATATCTTCAAACATAAATAAGGGTAAAATATTAATATCCCTTGTAATTAATGTTTTCTTAAAAGGTGTATAAAAGAAAAATACGATAAATAATTTAAGACGGAGGAATACGTGTCAATTGGTATAATAAATACAAACACAAGCTGATCTGGACATCACTGTTACCAAAGAAAAGGTCTCATAGTAACTCAAAAATGATTTGCTTATACCAATATCGTGAAATGCTGCCATATCTACATTTTTTTTTATTAACCCCAGGAAAACACATAACGACATCTCCTGACTTTTCCACTCAAATTTTCACTGTTATTTTGCAATCAATTCTAAAATGCCTTTCATCTCTTTCTCCTAATTCTCAAGTAAAGAATACAAGGGAAATATACAACTTAACTGACAGAAAAGAAGCAGTTATTTAACATGATATGTTGGTAAATTTTAGCATAACAAAGAACATAAAGGGGAAAGACCCAGAAATTCAGCAGGATCATATACAGTCTCCAAGTATACTTGAACACCATTCACAACATAAAGTAATGCTGATATCTGTCAAATTCTGTGAATCCCTCTGCTCTACTCTCACCCAAAACCAAGTTCTTGGAAAAATCTAATAATTCTTCAGCAAACTCAAAGCCTTGATCAAATTTCATGCTGTGAAGAACACGAACTCATATCGAATTGATCTGAGCAACTTATCAAATCGGGCTTATATAAATTGTTTTCATTCTAAGATGAACTTAAATGAAAAAACATGGTTCGTGAGAATTCATATAACCGACCCCAACTTGTTTTAAATAGTTGATTTTCTTGTATGATTTCCTCATCACAAGAATTAAGTACCGTTTCATAACCCCTGAAATCAGCTCCTAAAATATCTTCAAGAAGATAATGTTGTTGCATTTTCTCACTAGAAACTGAATCATCAACACGAGTAACAATGTTCGTTCACGAAGAAGACAAGAATCTTGATCGTAAGCACGAGCAGCATCCTCAGCAGTTTCAAAAGTTCCAAGCCACATACTTATATTCTGTGTTGCGTCTTTAATCTCAGCTGTCCATTTCCCTGAAGACTTACACCAACAAATTCTACTGTTGCTTCTTTTTCTCCCCTTGAATTTGGTTATTTTCTTCACTGCGGTTGCTTCTTTCTGCTGCTGTGTTGGGGAGTTGACTCACGTTCAAATGAAGTTTATGTAAACAACAATGTAAAAAGAGGCAAGTAGGAGTCTTTGAGGTTGTTTACTTGGTCTTAATGGCATGTAAAAAGTCGTTTACATGTCTTCGTTTTTATTGTTCTATCTCATTTTCGCTATTTCTTCCTTGCGTTTGTTTGTGTAAGGTAACAGTTGCTCCTTTTTTTTTTTCTTTGCGTATAGACAAAATACTTTAATTAATCTTGATAGATGACTTATTCCTCTCTAATTTACGCACTATTTTCTTTTCTGAAACATTGGTAACTGTTTGACTGATTTTCTCCAAGATTTTTGCTTTCAGTACCAACAGTCCTGTAACATCTATCACCTTCTTTTCTACTTTTTCCAATAACAGAATTTCATATGATTAGACAACAAAATTGGTTAATGTCATTAATCGTGAATACAGTTTACTTGCCTTTTGGCGGAATCAAAATACTTGTTTCATGCTAGGCGTCCAGACCTACTACACCCGAGCCGCATCCCCGGCACACTTGCTATATCTACTAACGCTTCATCCTAACCAACCTCATCAGGCTGCTGGCATTGCTAAATGCTCCGCCACGAAGCAAGCTTTCCCGAATACGACATATAGCAAGGGTCAAAATGTAATGCCATTTACAAGCCTATATTTTCTAAATAAATACCTGCATATCGAATGGATGTCGTAAAACACCTAGTTTTAGAAAACCTCAATTCACCTTAATAAACATACTAAGTACTAGAATAAGATGACCACAAAAGTACATGAATACAGCACAGCCAATCTCGACAAGTTCGAATCAAGAAGTGACTGATTTATTAACAACCAATAAACCATGTCTGTATAAGCGAGCTTCATTCAGCACAATGATTTTGAAATTCCCAAGGAATTATCTTGGCATCATGTTACATAACCACAATAGCACTCAGGCGCAAAAAAAAACACTAAAGGAACTTAATGTTTTAACATCTACTATAACAATTCCAAGCATATCAATAAGTATAAAAAATACTGAGAGCCCGAGAAAAGGAACTTCAAATTTTAACATCTATACCAAGTCCAAGCATATCAAGTTTCAACACGTAAAATAATCCAAGAAATTAACTCAACAAGGAATAGCAGATGCTGATAATTGGAACCTTTCATTTCCATGACAGGAAAATACTACATGCCAAAAGAAATGAGAAAACGACATAACCCAAAACTGTCTTGTAAATAATTCTCCAATATCGACCTCTTCAACGGTTGGCCTTGGCAACCCTCTCAATCTCATCTTTCTTTTTAATGGCATAGCTGCAGAAACAAACACACCATCCACAGTAGTCTAAGTTGGCAAACATCCAAAGAAAGTGATATGAAAATAAAAGGTGCACCAATCTAGTATACTATTTAATAACGAAGCCTTAAGTTTTATCTATAACTTTCTAAGATCAGCGGACATTCAAAATCTCAAACCTTTTACCTGTTTGAAGAACCCTTGGCAGCATTGATGAGTTCATCTGCAAGGCACTCAGCTATGGTCTTGATGTTCCTGAAAGCACTCTCACGTGCACCAGTTGTCAGCAAATAAATTGCCTGGTTAACACGGCGAAGTGGAGAAATATCAACAGCCTGACGCCTCACAACACCAGCCGAACCAATACGAGTTGCATCTTCCCTTGGCCCACTAGACGATCAAATGGAGAAGAACTATCAATGAGACAGGTATGGTAGGCATGAACTCCACTTAGAAAAAAAATGTTTGAGAAAGTTAAAGCTTTGTGAGAGAAAATCATTATTTCATTTGAGAACTAGTCAAACTAGTATTTCAAATGATCCAGCAGCATTTATGTTCAGTATATGCAAATATAGATGGCCAAACCAATATCTGCAAATACTGAAACAACATTTGATGCCAAGATTGGCCCATTATTACCCCAGTTGAAACAAAATAAAGATTGAAGAACAAGTGCATCAATTAAGCACCGATCATCAGTGCACACCTGTTGATGACAGCATCAACAATGACTTGAATTGGGTTCTGGTCAGTCAACAAATGAATGATCTCCATCGCATGCTTGATGATGCGGACAGCCATCAGTTTTTTCCCGTTGTTCCGTCCATGCATCATAAGAGAGTTGGTGAGCCTCTCAACAATTGGGCACTGGGCCTTCCTGAAACGCTTAGCCTGGTATCTACCAGCTGTGTGTGGCATATAAACTGGATGCTTGGAAGCAGTTGCTGTGATGTAATCCTCAACAGAGATGTCATTGATCTTCACCAAAAAGTGAGATCATAGTTAAAAAAGAAATCTTTCAAATTGTATTCAAGATAAGTTTCAGCCTCGCTAATAGACGAACTTAAGAATAATACTGAAGTAAAAAAAAACAGAAACAGAACAATAGCCTTGGTGTCACAATTAACCCTCTTCATTTTCTCTGTCTCTCCCATGCCTGTGTTAATTTTTAATTCACAATTTTAACACAATGTTGTCTACTTCCGCAATGTTGTTGAGAAAGAATTACAGACTTTTACTGAATAGCAACACTACTTACATTTCCTTCTTTTATTTCATGGAATAAGAAACTAAACAATACAGCTCATAATATTGCACTCCTAATCTCCCCTCTCACCCCAGAATAAGCTTATTTGTCTATCTGGTAACAGCCAATTAGGAGTGAAACCATGCTGAGTGAGCGTCATCAAAAAGAAACCTAAACCAAATGGAAGTGCGGTGTCTGAAAAGATTTACAATCACTTGAATTCAGTGCAGATAAACAAATAAAATGGAAAAGTGGAAGAAAAAGGTTTACAGTAGGCAAGTGACACCAATGTTTGCTAGGAATCTTCCAGTCTTGTTAGAGGTATCGATATGCCAGCAGAAATTATGTAGAGAACTACTAGTGCTAAATGGAGAAACATAGCATAATTGTTGCTGGCTTCTGGCTCATTAGTATTATGAGTTGAGCGGAAAAAATCAGTTATTTACCAAGCTACATCAACTAGATTGGTCTGATTTATATTAAAAACTATATGGTACTCAGGTTCTATAAGTTACGACTTTCCTTGGATAAAAAAAGTAGATTCAGCTTGATTCTAGGAAAAGGAAGGAGTTTTCAGCAGCTAAAAATACGTCACAAAGAAAAAAATGAGTTATTTAAAAGGAACGAAGAGAAATGGAAGGTACCTGAACATCGTCGTAGGTCCAGCGATTGAAAAGCATAACATCGCTGTGCACCTTATTCTCTGCGCTTGGATCCACCGGAGCGGCTACTACACCTGCGTCCATTTCTTCTTCTCTGCTCCGACAATTCACCTTCTGCACTAAATCTAACAGTTAAAACAGTGCATTTGTCATGATTTTTGTGTTTGCATATAACGATAGAGAGAGAATAAGGAGGGAGTTGTTTACCTCGGCGGAGATGAGTCTTTGCTGTATCAGAGAATGGAGTGCGTTAAAACCCTAGAAAGTTTATAGTAGGGTTTCGGGGAAATTGGGCAAAGGCTATAATGCGATAGCTCAACCCACTAAATATTGGGCTTTCTGCTCTGCTGTGTCAACAATCGTCAGGCCCAAGTTCTACTATCTCTAGGTAAAAGCCACAAATAACCTGAATTAGTTAGGGAAATTTTACCTCCTATAACAAAGGTATACACCCTATTTATTATCAACTAAAACTATTTTAATATATTACTATTTATTATAGCTACCTTTTATATTTTATAGCAAAATAGGTATTTATGGTATATACTACCATTGAGGCGTGAAATCGGCTATTTATGCTTGTTTTTTTCTCTCTCTTTTTTCAATTAATACACAATTCTCTCTCAAAATCTCAACAAAAAAATTCTACTTTCTCTCTCTCTCTTCCTTCTCTCTCTTCGAGCAAAAATACATGCTTCTATCGTGAATTCTCTGGTCGAATCCTCTTGGGTTACTGAAATTAAAAATACTTCTAAATTGTTGGGAGAAAGAGGGGAAAAACAGACCTTTTCTTCGAAATCAGATTCCTCCATAGCAAGGAGGGGCTCGTTGCTATGAGGTTGGGGCCACTGTCCAGGGAGAAAAAATGACGTCGGAATAATCCGAGTAGAGCATGAGTACTGTAACATGAACGACGAATACTGCAACATTTTTTACGTCGGAGAAGATTTGAGGGCCAGAGTTTTTGTTCGTCTCCATTTTTAGTTTTAATACAATGTATACAGTATTTTGCTTGGCCGAAAAATGCCATCCCCGACGAACTTTCTTCTCTTCTTTGCTATTTAGTCGTATACAATGATACAAAGACATTGTATTATGTACAAATTCACTCAAATACATTGTATTTATATAATTACATTATCTTTTTGCATGTATTTATATATTTCAATGTTTATATTTTTTAACACAGTTGAATACACCTATATTCATGCATACTGTACATACAGTATGCATCAATATTGGATATAAACATTGAGATACATTGAATACAAACATTGAAATAGAAAGGAATATAAACAGTTAGTATATTTAATTTTAAAATACAGTGAAATATAGTAGAATACACTAAATACAAATAGAAATACAGTGAATACAACTAATGAAATATACTGAATACAACAATAATAGTATGTATTAGGAATAACTAAAACATTGTTAATACAAGTACATTTGAATACACTGAATACAAAATAGTGAATATAGTAAATACAAACATCGAATCTAATTAATGCAACAGTAAAAACTAAATATTGAAACACACTAAATAAAATAGTTATATACAACTAAATACGAGCATTAGGTTTGTGTTTAGCTTCTGAAAAATCATTATAATTAATTGGGTTGATAATTGTCACGACCCAAATCTAATCCATGTCGTGATGGCGCCTATCGTGATACAAGACAAGCTTATTTTCCAAAATAACCAATTTGACTTATGAGAGTTGAGTAAAATATTCCATATCATAAGTTTCCATATAAGTCAAACAAAAATTTCGATTTTTTTCTAAAAAAATAACAATTGGCGAAAAACGAGTCCCAAACATCCGGGTGGCACTAAGTCATGAGCGTCTAAATCCATAAGCTAATACATCTACTGTCAATACGATCCAAAAAAAAGAAAAAAAATAGAAGGTGGAAGGAGTAACAAGGTCCTCGGACGCTAGCTGCTACCTTGCAGTCTCCAAAGATAGCCGGCCTAAACTCAACAATCGACGCACTCTAACTCACCTGGATCTGCACATAAAGTGCAAGGTGTAGTATGAGTACAACCGACTCAGCAGTAACAGAAATAACTAAGAAACTGAGTAGTAGTGACGAGCTAAGCAGAACAATTCAATTAATACTTTCCAGAGTTAAGAATAAGTAGGAGTAAACATATAATTTCATGAATCAACAAATACTACAAGGCAATTAGCAGATAAATGCAGTAACAACAAAAATAAATGAAACCTCACACCAATGTTACTCATTCACTCAGCCCTAAATGCACACTCTCAATAGGTACTTGCGCTCACTGGAGGTGTTCAAACTCCGGAGTGGCTCCCACAACCCCAAGCGCTAATCTACATGGACCACTCACGTGATGCACGGACAACTCGTGTGCTATCATATCATATTTGGATCCGTACAGACAACCCACGTGCTATAGTACAATCTGGATCCACACGGACAAACCCGGCCCCCGGACCCACGTCTCGAAATCCGATAGAATTTACAAAACTCGAAAATCCATTCACTCACGAGTCCAACCATGTCAAATTTATCTAAATCCGACTTTGAATCGACATTCAACTCTCAAAAATCCATGTTATGAAAATTCTACAATTTCCCCCCAATTTTCATCCCAATTCACTAATCAAATGATGAATTCAATGATATATTCGTGTATATTAACCAATTCTGAGTTAGAATCACTTACCCCGATGAATTTCTTGAAAAATCGTCGAAATATCGCCACAAACCGAGCTCCTTAGGTCAAAATATGAAATAAAACCCTAAACTTTGTATTTATAGTGCACCCCTCGGATTCTCACTTCGCTGACCGCCAAATTCTACCGCCCCCGCGCTCGCCTCTCCGCTGTCCGCGAAATTCCAACCGCGGCCGCGTAAGTCTCCAGCTCCTACGGTCGCGACCAATCTTCCGTTGTCCGTGCCAGCCTCCACCGCTGACCGCGGAATCCCGCCGCCTCCGCGAAGTCCTGCCGTTGTCCGCGAAAATCGGGCGCGGTCCGCACTCCCAACTTCAGAAACCAAACACCCGCAACATCAGCAGCCTTTGTCAACAGCTAAACTCATCCGTTAACCATCTGAGGCCCTCGGGACCTTCATCAACAATGCCAACAAGTTCCATAACATCATTCAAACTTAGTCGAACCTAAGAATAACGCAAAACAATACCAAAACACCAAATTACCTCGGATTCAAGCTTAAGGATTCCTAAATTTCTATTTTCACCAATTCAAGCCTAATTCTACCAACCCGATACAACATAACACAGTTGAACCTTACATAATTAAGCAAAAAATAAGGGAAAAGGGGCTATAACCCTCGGAACGACCGGCCGGGTCGTTACAATAATGAGGCATGTTAGAATTGATTTTGTTGAGTTATATTAGGAGTGTACGCTGATTGATCCTATTCCCGTATTATACAGCTGGATATACCTATTTTTTAAGTGATTGTCATTGTTGTGTTCATGAATACATGGCGCGAATAAATGTGAATACAGTCGCGTACAACTGTAACCCCTTATTTTTTAGGCGACTTTTGCTATTGTATTCATGAATACAGTAGCACGAATACAACGAATATATTACCGTAACAACTGAATAATAGCTATAGGAAGTAATTATGTGTATGATAATTGTAGGATAATTCCTCATTAGTTAAATGGCAAAAAAAATTTAGTCAGTGGTCCTGTGGGTTCCACTAACTTATAAAAAGGAGACATGTCAGCTTTAAATAGGTGTCTTATTAAAAATTCAACAACTTCCGAACATAGTTTTGAAATAATTTTCCAGTAATTCCTATTGGGAAACTTTTCATATACATCCTATAATAAGGACTTATTGACCATTTTTCTCCAACTTTTTCAGTTTTCAATAAATACCTTAATTGTTTTAATAATTTATATAATCGTCTTAAAAGGCGCTCACCCCATTATTAATGTCTTCAATTAAGGTATTCAGTTATATTCTTTTCTTTTTTCGTCTCATCTCCTCTCTCCCTCTTTTTCCATGCAAATTTGATTGCCAATTCGCGTGGCTTTTCACTTAATGGTGGCCCCCCAACTTCCTACGACGAAAATTACACATAAACCAACTCTAAACTTAACTAGATTTCCTCAAAATTGAGATATAATCTCTAAAGATATCTCAATCACTTGCGAGACACCAAATCCAAACAAATCACAAATTCGTAAAATTCGAATGATGAATTCAAAGTTTCAAATTTTTTTAATGGATATTAAAACTTCAAATATGCAAGTTTTAACTCGCTACCAGAAAATAGTCATTTTCTGACTACCGAAACAGCCGGATTGTAGTCAGAAAATCTAATTTTCTAATTATATTTCTACCATTTTGGAGTAGTCAAAAATTACACTGTTGGAGAAGAGTTTTTGATAGTCGTAAAGTAGACAGATTTATTCGACTATAATGGCCGAACATTAATCTGCCAAACGACCATAAAATAATTGAATTTTTAGAATATAGTAGTCAAAAAAATAATCAAGTAATTATTTATTTAATTTTTGACTATTATAATCGAAAAATAAAAAAATTCTGGAAAAATATATTAAATTTTTTGACTACTGAAATTGTAAAATTAAAAAATTCTGGAAAAATGCATTAAATCTTTCGACTATTATAGTCGGAAAAAATGAAATTCTGGAAAAATGTACTAACTCTTCCGACTATTGTAGTCAAAAATTTCGTTTTCAGGGAAAAAATATTCGCTATAGTCGGAAAATTTGATTTTTTTTGTAGAAATTTATTGTGTTATTAGTTACACTACTTCCCAAATAACTAAAATAAAAATCAAAACCTAATAACCCAATCAAACATCAATTACAACCAATCAAATTTAATAGAGTTTAAATAACTAAAGTATTCAATAGGAAAATACTCATACCCCATATAACCAAACTAAAGCCTTAATCAAGTCTAAGTAACTAATAAATAATCACAACAATAAAGTCTAATCATATCATAAAGTCTAAATATCCCATAAAGTCTAAACGTCCCAATTATAACAACGGTCCACAACAAAATACTAGTTATCAACTTCAGTTTCTTCCTCATCGTCGGATTGAGACATGTGCTTCTTCATGAAATTTTGCACTTTAGCAAAGTGAGCTTTGGCTATTTCCCATTGTTGCTTCAGCATTACATATGTTTTCACATCGCTTTCATTTTATCCTAATTTTGCGAAGTAGAAGCATTCGACAGGAGGAAGGCTGTACTCCAAGACCGTAGACTCTAAATTTAGATAAACTACTTGCTACCTTTGTATATTTTGAATTATATCAGCAGGTGGTGATTGGATTGCGATACTATCCTTAGAAGTAGGCCGCGTCCGGTGCCATTTATTCGAGCTTCTATGAAATCCATTGAAACAAAAATAATAGTAAGTAGTAAGTATTATATAAATAAATTAATATTAAGGAAATTGAAATAGTCTTAAAGTTATGATCTTATATATGCCTCCTCTACACGAGACTCAACTCATTCTTCTCTTGAATTGCCCCTTCTTTTTGTTATGTGTGTAACGACCCGACAATTATAATTTTTCAACATTAATGATAAGTAGATTAAAAGTATCCTTACAAAAAAATCAAAACAAAAGAAGACAACATAATATCATAAAAGGTAAAGTTATGCTATGAAAACTGAAAAGTCTCTAAAATTATCCTTAATTTCCTATAATTCATTTGCTCAACCATACATAATTATACGGACCAACGAGAATATGTAAGAGTATCCATACAAGAATTGCACATATATGCTTCAGATATAACCAAAAAGTTATTGAGGATAATTATCAGCACATTAAAATGCACAAGCTACTCGACATATCTTCACTATTTACTTAAAAAATTAAAATCGACAAGGAATAGCAGAGAGTGCTAATGAGATCCCCAAGGAATTCAAATTTTAACATCTATAACAATTCCAAGCATATCAAGTTTCAACAAGAAAAATACTCTTAAGAAATTAAAATCCACATGTAACAGCTGTGATGCTACCAGAAATGAGAACACAACATAACCCAAAACTGTATTGTAAATACTGCTCCATCAACCTCTCAACTGTTGGCTTTAGCAACTCTTTCAATCTCATCCTTCTTCTTAATGGCATAGCTACAGAAACAAAAATCATCCACAATCGTAAGCAATAAAGTCGCACATATCCAAAGAAATAGATTCGGAAAAACAAAAGGTTCAACAATCAAGTATACAATCTTACAATGAAGCCGTACATTTGGAACATATATATAATTTTTCTAAGATCATAGAACACTCAAAATCTCAAGCATTTTACCTATTTGAAGAACCCTTGGCAGCATTGATGAGTTCATCTGCAAGGCACTCAACTATGGTCTTGATGTTCCTGAAAGCACTCTCACGTGCACCAGTTGTCAGCAAATAAATCGCCTGGTCAACATGGCGAAGTGGAGAAATATCAACATCCTGACGCCTCACAACACCAGCTGAACCAATACGAGTTGCATCTTCGCTTGGCCCATTAATATGATCAAATGGAGAAGACAAAGCTATCAGTGAGACAGATATAATTGTAGGGTATTTGAACAATAGTTAGTTGAAGTTGGAAAAGAGTATTTGAAAGCTAAAGTTGTGTTTAGACATGAACTACACCTGGAAAAGATGTTTAAGAAAGTTGAAGATTTGTGAGTAAAATAATTATTTTATTTGAGATACTCCTCAAACTAGTATTTCAAATGATCCACCAGCACTTTAGATACTCAAAGTTCAGTATTTGCAAATACTGAAGCATTTGATGCAAAAATGGGCTCATTGTTACCCCCATTTAAAATAAAACAAAATAAAAGATTGAAGAATATATAAATTAACTAAAAATCGATCATCTGCGTGGGTGCACCTGTTAATGACAGTATCAACAATGACTTGAATTGGGTTCTGGTCAGTCAACAAATGAATGATCTCCATTGCATGCTTGATGATACAGACAACCATTAGCTTCTTTCCGTTGTTCCTTCCATGCATCATCAGAGAGTTGGTGAGCCTCTCAACAATTGTGCACTGAGCCTTCCTGAAATGCTTAGCCCGGTATATGCCAGTTGTGTGCGGTAAACCGGATGCTTGGAAGTAGTTGCAGTGATGTAATCCTCAACAGAGATGTCGTTGATCTTCACCAAAAAGTGAGATCATAGTTAAGGAGAAAACTTTCAAATTGTATTCAAGATAAGTTTCAGCCTCGCTAATAGAAAAATTAAAAATAGTACTCTTGAGTAAAAAAGGCAGAAACATAAGTAACTATCACCTCGGTATCACTTAACTCTCTCTCTCTCTCTCTCTCTCTCTCTCTCTCCAGTGTCTGCATTATTTTTTTCATTTACAATTCTAACACAACGTTCTCCACTTTCGGGATGTTATTGAGTAAGAATTACACTTCTACTGAGTAGCAACGCCTACTTACTTCTCCCTCTCTAATTCAGGGAATAACCAACTAAAAATAAAGCCCATAATATTTGTCCTCCTAATCCCACTCCCCACCGAATTAGCTTATTTGGCTATCTGGCACCAGCCTGTAGGAGTCAAACATCCTAAAAGGGGACATGCAAACCTAAATTTACATAGAAGTAAGTAGTCTCAAAAGTCCTACAATCTCCTGGATTCAATGCAAACTAGTGAAAAATATGGCAGCAGAAAAAAAAGATCTATATAGATGATACCAATTTGCTAAAATAAAGTTTTAGTCAAGTTAGTAAGTTCACTATAAGTCCAATAATGCTTAGGAGTCTCTTGGTCCTGTTAGAGATTTATATACTTGGCATAAAATGTGGAAAACTTCAATTGCTTACTGGAGCAATGTAGATAGTGGAGATTCATATTGTCAGCCCAACTTGCTTGGGATTCAACTTGCTGCATTTGCATCTGGCACATTACTATCTTACTGCTGCGTATTTTATCCTGGCCCTATAAGTTGTAAAATCAGTTTTCTGCTTATGGAAAGTCAATTTAACAAATTATCAAGCTACATCAACCAGATTAGTTTTTTTTTTCTTTTCAAATATCAAAATTTAGAAACTCAAGCTTTATAAACAGCAATTTTCCACATATAATAATAACACAAAACGAAGTACATTCAGCTTGAATCTAGGTTACTTTTCCAATTTCAAAATTAAAATATATGTGAGAAAGCACGGGAGAAAATAATATATTATATCTTGTTTATACAATGATACAAT
>ML357107.1:0-20591 GCA_005239505.1 Nicotiana paniculata | reverse complement strand
AGGCTATGAGAGCAATTATCGATTAATTAGCAACCATAAGTGAATTATATGAAAGGGAGAGTTAATTAGAACGCAATACGAATGGTGGATCGATCACAACCCTGGAATATTTGTCTCTATTGAATACACAATAATCAACTCGTTACTTGATAATTAGTTATTTCGTAGAATCGTAATATAAAATAGTTACATTCCTGGATTTTTATTTTGGCTTGATTAAATAACAATTATAGTGATTTAGTAAGTAGTTTACACAAGTCTTTGTGGGTTCAACACTCGGTTTATCATTATATTACTTGTACGACCACGTATACTTGCGTGTGCGTTTGGGACCAACAATACACATAATATGAAGCTGCTTAAGACCTTATGTCGCCGAACCGAACTTAAATTTATAAAACGACCGGCCGGGTCATTACATCCTCCCCCTCTTAAATAAACGTTTGTCCTCGAACGTGCCAAGAATCACCTCGAAGTCTTCAAATCACTGAATGCATACCTCCAACATATACCCCCGGGTGACCCCACGTCACCCAAATCCACATAATCCTGACGACACCATCTCATCCATAATTTATCCTTTCTACCAGCACTTAAAAGCCTTAGTGTCAAAACTCTCATCCTCCATTCATCTCCAAAAGGCCCGATTCTAAATCCATACTCGGTATCAGTCTCAACAAGCTGCAACAACTCATGCCTACACCCATAAGGTATGACCACACAACATAACACACCACATATAGGCCTGTAATAACATTTCTGAACACAATAGCTGCTCGTAATCAAAACCAGCACTAGCTATTAGCCTCATATTCGTTAGAAACCTGTTTCAAACCTCTAGAACACTGACAATGATGCAAGAAACACGAAGGCCTCATAACTATACACCCGGACCAACAAGTCACAACTAGCATCACCGGGCACACACCCTGCAAGCTAAAATTCAAGAAGCACAGAACGAAAATGACTGAATATGTATAGAGAAACACATAAGAGAAATATCAAACAAGCCCGAGATACACAACTCTCTATCAGTACTATACTACAAATCAATTAAAAGGGTAAGTTAGAGTACATGAACAAATCATAAGGATCTCATCCTGGTATTACTCTCCACTGCGGCACGCAGCCCGACTCAAACATATCAAATCACATGAAATCTCGAGGGTCTCACCCTCAACTCTGAATCACAGGTCGAATATACATCATACCAATTAAAATCTTCCACGAACCCAATTCTGCCAATAGAATCACAACACTTACTGAACTCTCACCCCGGTAGAGTATCAAATCACAAATCGTAACCAAATTACTCAGGAATCACATCAAAACCTACCATAATGGACAACAGAAATTCACTTCTAGCCTTGTAACGGTAAATAATGAATAAAAACAATTGATAGACACTGGCTGACAATCATAGAATCTCCCAACATAGGTAAACACATAAGCAGAGTATTAACATGAAACTCATCCATAAATGAAGCACCAAATAAGGGAACTCGCCACGATAAGCACAACCAAAACAAAATACGAATGGTTCCCCTCTGTAATGAATCAAAAGCATACCTATATGGTATCATCTGACGCATCGGCCTCAAGCCTACTATAAGAACACATCAACGGTCCGGGCCTCCCCCTCTTGGGCACCCTCTACTCACCTAAATACGCCGCTGTGACACATTTGTCTAGAGTCTGGGACAATCTCTCACCATGTGGCTGGTATCTTCACACTCAAAGCAACCTATCTTCTGACGTATCTGTGGAAACTGTGCACTACGAGTACTCTAAGACCCATGAGAACCTGAAACACTATGCGAAGCCGGAAGTGAAAATGAACTGGCTGACCCACAAAACCTCTACCATACCGTGCCTTGCCTCCAAAATAAGGACCAGTAGATCTCTCCGGCCTACGAGGCCTCCTTGCCTCCCTGTCCTCTCTCCTGACCTTGCTTGTCCTCTCTCTCATGTCCCCACGTGTCCTCTCTGTCCTGATCCCACATGTCGTCTACTCAGCGAGCAATCCTTACCACCTGTTGAAACAAAACATCCGACTCTAACTCTCGAGCCATGCTGAACCGAATATCATGCCTGAGTCCCTCAATGAATCTATGGACACGTCTCTATTTGTGGTAACCAAAGCAGGTTCATGCCTGGCCAAACCAGTGAATCTCATGGCATACTTTAATGTTGACATAGTTCCCTAGCGCAGCTGCTCAAACTCCACGCACCATGCATCACGAAGGGACTGAGGTACAAACTCTCTCAGGAACATCTCTGAAAACTGAAACCATGAAAGTGAAGCTGCTTCGGCCGGGCTACCCAACTCATACGCCCGCCACCACTAATAAGCCGCTCCCCTGAGTTGGAACGTAACAAAAGCAACCCCGCTCGTCTCCACAATACCCATAGTGCGAAAGATGTGGTGACACTCCTCCAGGAAACCCTGGGCGTCATCTGCCGCCAATCTAGTGAAGGTAGGAGGGGTGTACTTCTTGTACCTCTCAAGTCTACGTTTTTCTTCCTCAGATGTTGTTACCCTAACCACGGGCTAAACTGGGACCACAGGTTGTGCAGCCATGATACTTGGGACCTGACCAACATGAACTTGCTGCTCTGGAGTGGGCGGCGGGAGTCTGAGATCCTCCCCCAGTCTGTGAATTAGCTAGTGCAATCGAAATCAACCCCGCTTGAGCCAATGTACCAAACATCTCAGGACCTGTGCTAAGGTCTCCTGAAGTCCGGGGGTAACAGCAGGCGCCTCTGGTACCTGCCCCCAACTGGAACTACTGGCGGCTCCTTAACTGCTTCTCTAATAGGTGCCCTAGCTACGGTATGTGCTCATCGTCGGCCTCTACCTCTGCGGCTCTGCCCCTAGCGACATCTGCTCTGGGGGTAACGTCATAAGGAGTTGTAGCTCGTGTCCTCACTATCTCTGAGAGAATAGAATGATAAAAGTTCAAACTTCGAGATCAATAAACTCGCACGATAGGAATAAAGGAAGTGAAATTGTCCTAATAGTTCTGTAGCCTCTCGAAGATAAGTACAGACGTCTTCGCACTGATCCTCGAGACTCTACTAAACTCGCTTATGACTCGTAGCACCTGTGAACCTAGAGCTCTGATACCAACTTGTCATGACCCAATTTTCCCTCCGTTGGGTATTGTGATGGCACCTAGTCTTAGGTACTAGGTAAGACTAGCGTTTACTGAATAACAACAATAATGAAATAGCATCTAACAATTTTGAAATAGAAATCTCTATAAAACTTACAATTCCCAAAATCAGTAGTACAAGTCATAAGGTCTACATAGTTTTGTTACAATTTTTTAAATACAACTGTATGAAATAAAGTAAACAGTGTGAATGCAAAGTAGAAGGTGACTACGAAGCCTGTGAGTGCAGCAACAGATTTACCTTGAGTCTCCACAGCAACAATCCGCACAGCTAGCTAAAGATCAACTGACTCTGCAAATACCTGGATCTGCACAGAAATGTACAGAAGTGTAGTATGAGTACACCACAGCGGTACCCAGCAAGTATCAAGACTAACCTCAGTGGAGTAGTGACGAGGAACAGTCAAGACACTTACTGGACTAAACAACTTGAACGAGTATAAGTATAGGAACAACAGAGTATGATATCTATATAAAGACTACGTGAATGCTAGGTAAAACGGTAAATTGCAGTAAGGAAGAAAATAACAACTAACAGCGGTGCACCATAATAATGACATAAAAGAATGAGCGGAAACACAGCCTAAATCTGATAATCACAGATAAGGAAATGGACAATTACAACTCAACAAAAGTGACTGTTTTCACATCAGGTTTTAGTCAATAAGCACAACGAGGTACCGAACCTCAGACTATTCACAACTCACGGGTCCCAGTACCTGAACCCTAATATTGGGCATCTTATTCCCTCATTACACCTCATAATCACACTGACTACTCACGTGACAAATAGAGTCATTCTCACATACAAGGCAAGTAACAAGGGTGTGCATCTATACTCGACAATATCAAGGAAACTCTTAACCAATAAGGGTGCTTAACTACGTGTATGCATGTGCAAGTGTCCTAACATAGTTCATACCAGCTAGTAAGCATAAGAAAAGAAACGGGCTGAACATAGAAAGTTTTCTCACAACTTTCACAAGATAAAGCTCACACATGTAAGTGCACCAATACACAAATATCAACAACAAGAATGCCCCCAGGCCAACACAAATCATCATAAATCAATCCCTGACACAGCCCACCTTGTCTCGCCACATTTGCAATAGTAAATTAAAGGCCTGCCTTGTCTCGCCACACATGCATAATAATGTTCCCACCTTGTCTCGCCACATGCGCAACCCATATGTATGTATGTATGTATGTATGTATGTATGTATGTATGTATGTATGTATATATATATATACATATATATATATACATACATATATATACATACATATATATACATACATATATATATATATATATTGCCTTATTACGCCGCATGAAAATATCAATAGTAACAATAGCACGGCAAAAACCTCGTGCAACCCCATAACAACAACTACACGACAGAAACCTCGTGCATCACAATAACAACAACCGCAAAGAAGAAAACTTGTGCATCACCACAACAAATACAACAGCAATAATGACAATAATACAAAGTACGACAAGTAAATCAACACAAGAACCGTCGATCACAAGAAATGGTAGAACTAGTTCGCAAGGATTAACCATAATAAAGTATACTAGGCATAATAAGAACGACTCAACAAGGAAGAAAATAATATTTAACAATGTTCCCACAATGTACTGTTCAACAACAAGAAACTAACACGAGTTAAATAATTTTGAATAGGGCAAGTCAACTAAGGCATAGAATAGCTAAGCTTCTTTTAAGGTTGGAAAATTATAAAAGAGATACAACAAATTCTATTAAAGGTAGACAGCGGAAAGATAACCATAACCTCAATTAAGAATGAACAATTACAAAAGCGATAATTATAACTTCAATTAAAGATAAGCAGTTAGGGGAATGATAACATTGCAATAGAAGAGATGGCAGTTCCAACTAAGGTACATATGAATCAAATAAACAATAAGAGTGGATCATGAAGCAATTAGTTCTAATTAAAGCAGGTAGAGATGAAGTTAGTCATTAAGAAACGTATTCATAACAAAACAACTGCATACTCAGTGAACACAAGGACCTAAGAACTCTAAAAGGACAATTTCAACAAATAAGTCTGAGCACGTACTCGTCACCTCGCGTACACGAACTACAATCAGCATAGAAGACTCAAAACCTAAGGGGTAGTTTCCCCACACAAGGTTAGACAAGATACTTACCTCGAAGAAGAAAAACCGATACACTAAGATGGACTTCTCGGGTGAACTGACCTCCGGACGGCTCAAATCTAACCAAAATAACTCCAAAGCAAAAATAAACTCATAAGAAACTGTTCCGGATCATAAAGACCCAATCTTTATCAAAATCTAAAAATCTACTCAAAAGTCGACCCCTCGGAACCCAAAATATTTCACAAAACCCGAACATCTATTCCAATAAGAGTTCAACCATACTAAAGTTATCAAATTCCGATACCATTTTGTCCCTCAAATCATGATTTTTCATTTTGAAAGGTTTCTTCAAAAACCACAATTTTTCTCAACTCAAAACACAAATTAAACGATAAAAATAAAGATAAAATCATGGAATATATTAAATTCTAGGTGAAGCACTTACCCAATTGATTTTCTCGAAAAAACCCACAAAGAATCGTTCAAAATCGAGCTCTACAAGTCAAGATAGGATAAAAATGGCCTAACTCTCGATTTGAAGATCTTATAATCCAGGTGATTGTGCATCGCGAACGCGGAGGAAGAGTCACGTTCGTGAAGATAAAAAGTGAGGCTGCCAGGAAGTGCTTCATGAACACAAAGACACGCTCGCGAACGCGGAGAAGAAAGGGTTCTGATGGATCTCAACTGGCCTACGCGAACGCAGGGAACGGTACGCAGACGCGAAGAAGGGAAAAGCATAGCTTCGCGAATGGGAGTGACTAAACGCGAACGTGATGGAGGGAAGGGCAGGCTTGCGCGTTCGCGGAATGAGGCATGCAAACGTGAAGAAAAAATGTTCCTGCCTCCAGGGTTACTCTTCTGACGCGAATGCGAAAGAGAAAACCAAGATTACAGATTAATCAGTTAAAAAATAGGAGGAATTGACCCGTAGCCCCTCCGAAACACACCCAAGGCCCGTGGGACCCCGTCTAAGTACACTAACAAGTTATATAACCTATCAAGGACTCGCTAGGGGTTTCAAATCACATAAAACAATACCGAAAATACAAATCGCGCCAAGAATCGAACTTATGAACATTCAATCTTCCAACTTCAAAAACTCGTGCCGAAACCTATAATATTAACCCGGAATGACGTCAAATTTTGCAGGCAAGTCCCAAATGACATAACGGAGCTGTTCCAACTCTCGAAATTAAATTCTGACCCTGATATCACCAAAGTTAACTATTGGTCAAAGCTCTCCACCTTCCTAACTTCAACTTTTCCAACTTTCGCCGAAATGCTTCAAATCACCCTACAGACCTCCAAATTCCAATCTGGACGCACGCCTAAGTCCAAAATCACCATACGAAGCTGTTGAAATTATCTGAAACCCATTTCGGAGTCGTTTACACAAAAGCAAAATTACGGTCAACTCTTAGCGCTTAAGCTTCCAAAACTTGAATCCTTCTTCCCATTTGATTCCGAATCATCCGGTAAATGAATTCAACAACCCACGCAAGTTGATACACATGATAGAAGCTGATCAAGACCTTATGCTTCTGAACGGAACTTAAATTCTGAAAATGACTGGTCGGGTCGTTACAATCATGGTCCCGGAATCGGTCCTAGCCTCGAACGACTTCAGAGAACATTGTCAGACAATCAAGCATATCCAACAGAAAGCCGAACTATCCGTCACCGGCTAAATATCACAGCGAGGGATCTCGGTACATATCGATAAGGAAACAGTAATCAGTAAATTAGGAGATGTTTTACCTTTTATTGAGTTGTACCTAAAGTAGGACTCTCCTATTATATAAAGGGGGTCTGATAATTCATGAAGCACATTGTAACACGCACTCCAAAGCAGTATATTATTATTTTCTCTTTCTTTATTTCTTGCTCTTTTTCATCTGTACCGGTCGTGGTGGGCCTGGCTCGAGAATGACTATTTCACTAAGGCTAAAACTATCCAACTTGTATGGTTTGAATTTATTTTATCTTTGTTTGTTCAATAGTAACTTAATTTATCGCTTCGTATCAAGTTAATCCGCGTGTCCTTAAAACTATTTACAAATTTAATTGTTATCCGATTTTGAGGGTAAACAGTTTGGCGCCCACCGTGGGGATAAGGATAATAGCGATAATTTGATACAGATTCCCGTAACACACCCTTACACTTTTTCTTTGAAGTGTCTCTGATTCCAGGTTAAAGTCGAAATGTTAAACTCCTAGTTTGCCCCTCTAAACATGGATGTCGAGTCCAGCCACCATGGCGAGAACAATAATGTAGCACCGATAACGAGGTGCCCCCAGTCGATCTCGACGGAGTTCAGTCACGGACCTTATAGGATCAATTTGCGGGTTATCTTCGAAATGTTACAGGCTCAACAGGCAATAATAGCCCAATTGAGCGCCGAGCAGGGTTGAGCCCGAGCCATCCTGGGTAGTCATCCGCAGAAATGAACTGATCACGGAGAGGCCGAATGAAAATGAATCAGAGACCAACCTAGAGATCATAAACATGATCGAGGAACTAACAAAATGGATAAAATCGCGGGAGAAGAAAATTGAAGACAATGACAAAAAGGTGAAAATCTACAATTCCAGGGTCGACCAAATCCCAGGAGCACCTCCGATATTGAAGGGCCTAGACTTCAAGAAGTTTGTTCAAAAACCTTTTCCACCGAGCGCAGCCCCGAAGCCGATCCCAAAGAAGTTCTGCATGCCCGAGATTCCTAAGTACAACAGAATGATCAACCCAAATGAGCATGTACTTCCTACACAAGCGCCATCAAAGGGAATGACTTGGAGGATAATGAGATCGAGTCAGTCCTGCTAAAAACGTTCGGGGAAGCTCTGTCCAAGGGAGCTATGATATGGTATCACCACCTACCTCCTAATTATTTTGACTCGATTGTTATGCTTGCAGATTTTTCGTAAAAGCACACGCCGGGGCTATCAAGGTCGAGAATAGGAAATCAAATCTTTTCAAAGTGAAGCAGAGGGCTAATGAGATGTTCAAGGAATTCGTGTCCCGGTTTCAAATGGAACGGATGGACTTGCCTCCGGTCAAAGATGACTGGGCCGTTCAAGCCTTCACAGGGACTCAATGCTCGAAGCTCGTTGGCTTCACAATATTTGAAACAAAATTTGGTTGAGTATCCGGCTGTCACTTGGGTCGCTGTGCATAACCAGTATCAATCAAAAATCAGGGTCGGAGATGATTATTGCGGGGCCCCTTCCAGGTCCATTTTCCCCGTCAAAGATGTCGACAGAGTCAGGAAAGATGTTGATCGTGAACCGAGGTCGAATAAGGACCGGTATCAGCCATACAAAGGAGACTGAAGAGGCAGTGGATCTGGGCATCCCAGCTATTTAACAATGGACACCTCCGAGAGAACCTGTGTGATCGAGCCAAGAACTACTTTAGGAGCAGAGATTCTAGTAAACAGATCGAGCATGAGGAACCTTAGCACATCATTAACATGATCATTAGCGGGGTCGACGTTCCTCAGGAGCTAATGTTGAAGCGCACCAAAGTATCCATCACAAGGGAAAAATAGACTTAGGATTACGTGCCAGAGGGAACCTTGTCCTTCAACAACGAAGACGGTGAGGGGATCGTGCATCCCCACAATGATGCACGGGTAATATTAATACTCGTAAATGAATCTCGAGTTAAGCGTGTGTTAATTGATCCAGGTAGCTCGGCCAACATCATCAGATCGAGGGCCGTGGAATAGCTTGGCCTACAAGATCTGATCATGCCTATGGTTCGAGTCCTAAACGAGTTCAACATTGCATGTGAGACCACTAAAGGAGAGATAACATTACCGGTGAATACCGCTGGGACCATTCAGGAAACAAAGTTCTATGTGATCGAAGGGGACATGAGGTACAACGCTTTGTTCGAAAGACCATGGATTCACAACATGAGGGTGGTACCTTGACTCGACACCAGGTTTTGAATTTCCCGACGCCGGGAGGAATAAAAATAGTTTACGGAGAACAACAGTCACAAAAAAGATATTCTCGATCGACGAGGTGGTCTCGATATCCACACTTTCAACACCGAAGGAGCTGGGTCAGGAAACCAAGGGACAAACAAAATATAAACTACTGACACTGACTCTGTCCAAACCGGAGAAGCGGGAGATGGGTGAGGACGACGACTACGGGGTTCCCATATCTTTCATAGCTCCCGACGATTCCGACGCTACCAAATCAACGATCGAGAACTGGAGCAAGTCGTACTGATCGAACACTTGCCCGATCGAAAGGTATACCTAGGCATGGGGTTGAATCCCGAGATTAGGAAAAAACTCATTCAATTTGTTATGGCTAACAAAGATTGTTTCGCTTGGTCCCACCTTGATATGACAGGGATCGTGACGGAGATAACCACTCACAAGCTAAGCTTGGACCCAAAGTTCCACCCCGTCAAGTAGAAGAGGAGACCCCATTCCGAGGTCAAACATGCTTTCATCAAGGACGAGGTATCTAAACTCCTTAAAATAGGGTCTATCCGGGAGGTTAAATACCCGGACAATTTTGCAAATGTAGTTGTAGTCCCTAAAAAGAGGAACACATTAAGAATGTGAGTGGACTATAAAGACTTGAATAAAGCGTGTCCTAAGGACTATTTCCCTTTGCCTAACATCGATCACATGATCGATGCAATGGTCGGCCACGAGATTCTCAATTTTCTCGATGCTTATTCTTGGTACAGCCAAATTTTGATGGACCCGGGTGATCAGAAAAAACTTCCTTCATCACCATGTACGACACCTACTGCTATAATGTGATGTCGTTCGGACTAAAAAGCTCTGGTGCCACTTACAACACCTAGTAAATCGGATGTTCGAAGAACAAATAGGAAAATCAATGGAGGTTTGCATTGGCGATATGATGGTTAAGTCCCTGCGAGTAGAGGACCATTCGAAACACTTACAGGAAACCTTCAGCACATTGAAGAAATACAATATGAAGCTGAACCGGGAGAAATATGCATTCAGAGTCGAGTTCGGTAAATTCCTCAGATCCATGGTATCCAACCAGGGAATCGAGATCAACCCCGATAAGATCAAGGCCATTGAAGATATCACTATTGTGGACAACGTGCAGGTCGTACAAAGGTTAACGGGACGCATAGCCTCCTTGGAATAATTTATTTCGTGGTCCTCCGAAAAGAGCCACTAGTTCTTCTCACTGTTGAAGAAAAAGAGTAACTTCTCATAGACCCCAGAGTGCCAACGAGCCTTGGAGGAGCTCAAGCAATATCTATCGAACCCACCGCTGCTTCACACGCTGAAGAAAGACGAACAGTTATACTTGTACTTGGCAGTATCAGAGATAGCGGTAAGTGAAGTCCTAGTCTGGAAAGAGAAAGGTACGCAATTTCCAATTTACTATGTTAGCAGGACTTTAGGTGAGGCCGAAACTAGATACCCTCACCTAGGCGCTCACTTTTCAAAGCGCCTCTAGGAAGCTAAAATCTTACTTTAATGTCACTTCATATGTGTCGTAACCACTTACCCATTAAGGATTGTAATGCATAAACCCGACTCAGGACAGTTGGCCAAATGGGCCATAGAGATCACCGGGTACGAGAATATCGGCCTCGGACCGTCATTAAATCTTAAATTTTGGCAGAATTTGTGGCCTACTTTACGCCGGCCCTAATACCCGAGGTCGAAAGAGAGTTGTGATTAAACTCGAGGACTTCTTGGGGAATCTGGACTCTCTTTACAGATGGCGCCTCGAACGCAAAGGGGTTTGGACTCGGCATTGTATTGAAGCCACCAACAGGTAATGTAGTTAGACAATCTATTAGGACTGTAAAATTAACTAACAATAAGGCCGAGTATGAGGCCATGATTGCAGGTCTCGAGCTAGCCAAAAGATTGGGGGCAGAGCTGATCGAAGCTAAGTGCGACTCCGTCCTTGCGATGAACCAAGTTAATGGGATGTTCAAATCCAGAGAGGAACGAATACAAAGATACCTAGATAAACTACAGGTAGCGTTACATCGGTTGAAGGGGTGGACTCTACAACATGTGCCTCATGATCAAAACAGCGAGGCTGATGCCCTTGCTAACTTGGGATCTTCGGTCGATGACGATGAGTTCAACTCGGGGGCAGTCGTACAACTCATGAGATCGGTAGTGGAAGAAAGTCACACCGAGATAAACTCAACACCCCTAACTTGGGACTGGAGAAACAAATATATAGAGTATCTGAAGATCGAAAAACTGCCCTCGGACCCTAAGGAATCGAGGACTCTTTGTACGAAGGAGGCCCAGTTCATCTTGTCCGAAGACGGTACCATGTTTCGGAGAAAGTTTTATGGCCCACTCACAATATGTATAGGACCAGGACACACCAAGTATGTTCTGAGGGAAGTGCACGAAGGCACCTGCGGAAATCATTCAGGCGCTAAATCATTAGTTCGGAAAATAATCAGAGCCGGCTACTACTGGATCAACATGGAAAAGAACGCGAAGGACTTAGTACGAAAATGCGACGGATGTCAAAGGCATGCTCCGATGATTCATCAGCACAGGGAGCTACTACATTAGGTCTTGTCACCATGGTCATTCATGAAATGGGGGATGGACATTGTCAGCCCCCTTTCGTGAGTACCCAGTAAGGCTCAATTTATATTGTTTATGACTGACTATTTTTCTAAATGGGTGGAAGCCCAGGCGTTTGAGAAAGTCAGGGAGAAGGAAGTCATCGATTTCATATGGGACCACATAATATGTCGGTTTGGAATGTCGAGCGAGATCGTGTGTGAAAATGGGAAGCAGCTCATCGACAGCAAAGTAAGCAAGTTTTTCGAAGACCATAAGATCAAAAGGCCAAACTGCCTCAACAAAAAGTACAAAGGTGCAAAAAAAAAATAATCAACAAGGCACTTAAACGGCTTGGTCTTCTCCGGAGCCCGCCTCATTACCGGGACCATCGGAGTCTTCTTCGCCCCCGGATCCGCCCAAACCCTCAGAGTCTTCTTTGTCCTCGGGATACGCCAACTTTTTGGCCACGACCTCGAGCCCTTTAGCACTTTCGATCTCTACCGACAAATCAAAACCCCGAGCATGAACTTCCTCGAGGGCCTCCCTTCGGGACTGCCACTTCGTGTATTCGAAAATTCCTTTTAGGCGGTCCTAGGCTGCCTCAGCATCGGCTTTATACTGGGCCACCATCTCATCAGCATCGACTTTGGTTACTTCAACCACCAACTTGGCCGCTTTAAGCTCCTTGGAAAGGGTCTCTCGATCAGCAACAACCGAGCTTAGCTGAGATCGGAGCTCCTCAATTTTCTGGGACTGTGCCTCAATCTTCTCCCCCATTGCTCGAAGTTGGGCCTCCGCCGAGATCAATTGCATCGGGGCAGTTTCCTTTTCCGAGGCGAGGCAGTCCATCTTGCCTCTCTACTCTTCGGACTCGATCTTGATTACATCCATTTCAGCCCGGAGTTGATCGATCCGATCAATCTTCTATTGGACCTGCAGGTTCTGACCGTTAGTCACCGTGTCTAGCTCATCATCACAAAATTCAAAGATTCTTACCTGTTCAACCAGGTTGACATGTTCTTTCCGAGCCGCTTCTAACTCAGCTCGAAGGTTCTTAGCCTCTCCTTCATGTTGCTAGCTGAGAAGTTTGTACGTGTCTCTCTTCTCAACAAGCTCTTTGACTTCGGCTTCGAGTTGGTTTAGCTCATCCCGATACCGTAGAAAAGCTTCATGGAGAAGCTTGAGGCCTACAAATACGAAGAAAGATGTTAGAACAATAAATTAGTTCAAGTATCAGAGGAAAAATTGAAATAATCAGGAATTATCTAAAATTACCCAGTTCAGCCCCTGTTGTGCTTCATTAAACAGGCACGGCGCGTCTACCTCATTCACTTTGGCCTGGTCTTCTTCGGTCACCAAGAACCGGAGGTAACTATCCACCCCTACGGGGGCAGAAAGAACCTGGGCATCCTCCGAAATGGTGATGATAATGGACCACTTTCGACCAGGATACGCACTCGGGGCAGGGAACCGGTTGATCAGTTTCTTGCTCGATTTAGGCACTCCTTCCCCCGAGGATGGACTTTTCCTCGGTACCTCTAAGTCACCTAATCCGGTGAAGTCCTCCATGATGGTGGAATCCACGCCATCAAAAAAGCAGTGGAGGGGGTCGTCCGCTCTGTGGGCCCCCTACTTGGGTGGGGGGCTCTTTCGTCGTTTGGGACTCGTTATAAATGGACTCGGTAAATGAGGGTGACTCAGTGATGTCTATCACGCTGAGTGCCTCCTTCGGGGCACTGCCCGCATCCCGGGTAGCCTCGGTCCCATTCTCCTTATCGACCTCCCTGGCTTGAGGCAGATCAGCCTCACGGATCTCTAGTTCAGAGTCCCCATGCCCTTTGAGGTGCGATGGCTCGCGGGCCACCAAAACGAAAGGTTCTTCTCTCTTGGACTCGTCTCTCAGCCGATAGAGCACATCCGAAACTAGCGCTTGGGAGCTGGTGCTTTCCTTTGGCTTGCGCACCAGCCTCCTCCTTATTTTCTTTTCCTCCGAGCTCGGGGAATCAGATCCCTCCTCTTTTTCCTCTCTTCGTCATGTCCCGGAAGAGGAGACTCAACAGGTAAGTACTTTCCACCAACTAGAGGCCTAAGCTTGTCATCCTTGGATAAGCCTACGAAAAGAAGTAAAGGAAATAAGTGCTTAATGTTAAAAGAAGAACCCTAACACAGCCTACTCAGGAAAGAAGTCTCACCATGGGATCGGGCCTCCCAACAGCCCTTCAAAAGTTTGCTCCACAAGCGCTCAGAGTAGGGAATTTGGGAAACGATACCCTCGACCCACCCGTTGAGTCGAGCGATAACATTTGGGACCCGAGCGACGGATGCACCACCACAAGCACCGATAAGAAAAAGAGAAGTAAGTATAAAATCAACATTCGAAGGTAAGTTCTACTTATGTGACGTATTCCACTTCTCGGGGAATGGCCTGCATTCAGCCGGAATCAAGTCTGAAGTCCTCATTCTGACAAAATGGCCTTGCCAGCCTCGATCCCGGTTCTCATTGATGCTTGAGAACGAGGCTTTACTGGCCCGACGTGCAAGCTTTATCATCCCCGCCCCCCGAAAGATTCGGGGACTGTATAAGCGGAGTAGATGGTCAATGTAAAAGAGCACCCATCAATTTTGTTCACCAAAAAGGGGAGGAGGATCATGATCCTCCAAAATGATGGATGAATCTGGCCTAGGCACACGTTGTACCTCCTGCAGAAATCTAAAATGACCGGATCGACTGGGCCCAATGTAAAGGGATAAGTGTAAACACTTAGATATCCCTCAACATAGGTGGTAATGGCATCTTCGGGGTCGGGGACCACTATGTTTTTATCGACCCAGTTGCAGTCTTTTCGGACCGTAGGGAGGGCCTCTTCGGTAATCGAGTAGATGTATCTCGGGTCTCCTCACGCCGACCCTGTACAGAGGAAGGATTTTCAACCTTGAAATAGAAATTAACCTTGCATCCCCTGGGGATGAACATTTTCAAAGGGGTTCGGGTGTTGGTTCATCAACGGCCGCACACAGAGTGATCATCTCGGCT
Source organism: Nicotiana paniculata (assembly GCA_005239505.1). Taxonomy (NCBI): domain Eukaryota; kingdom Viridiplantae; phylum Streptophyta; class Magnoliopsida; order Solanales; family Solanaceae; genus Nicotiana; species Nicotiana paniculata. Next base: position 5,687 of record ML357107.1, on the reverse strand, counting down.
TCAATAGCCGTCCGCGAAGTTGAAGGAGCTTCTTTCTAGGGAACAATTTTGGAAGTCTTTGCCATTCTTGTAGAAAATGAAGATGGAGGAAAATATGGGAAATATGAATAAAGAAAGGAAGTGTAAGGATTAGACTTGTTGGCTTGAGGAGAAGATGGGTGAAAATTCTTGCAAAAGACCTTGAATAACCGGGGGGAAAGTGCTAAAGAGTATTGAAATCCTGAGGGTACGAGGGTTGAAGGTTTTATGTAAAGTAAAAATGAACAAATGAGGGGGTATTTATAGTAGTTTAGTGGCGTTTCACGTCCAGGGATGGCCAACCGGCGGGTGACATGAATTTAATGTCTTTATGACTTGACTAACGAGACCCTTCAGATGTTTTGTCGTTTATGTCGCGATGTGTCGAAGTAAGAATCGGAAGCTCATGTCGTTTCTCGTCGTTTAATCTTCGAAAAAAAAGGGGACTATCTGTATACGGGTGAATGGGGCTCATGGTGCATCCTGGACAAATAAGCCAGGCTCGATACATGGCGGCAAGCGACCATAATCGAGCCAAAAGTCTTGCTGGACCAGAATCCGGGGGCATGACGCCTGCCCTTGAAAATGTCGAGGTCATGGTTCCGGAATCGGTCCTAGTCTTGAACGACTTCGAAGAACATTGTCGGACAATCAAGCATAGCCACTAGAAAGTCGAAATATCCGTGATCGGCCGAATTTCATGGCAGAGATCTCGGCACGTATCAATAAGGAACCGACAATCAGTAAATCAAGAGATTTTTTACCTTTTATAGATTTGTACCTATAGTAGGACTGCCCTACTATATAAAGGGAGTTTGATAATTTATGAAGCACATTGTAACATACACTCAAAAATAATATATTATTATTTACTCTGTCTTTAGCTCTTGCTCTTCTTCATCGGTACCGGTCGTGATGAGCCCGGTTCAAGAGTGACTATTTCACCTAGACTAAAACTATCCAACTCGTGTGGTTTGAATTTATTTTATCTTTGTTTGTTCAATAATAACTTAATTTGTCGCTTTTTATCAAGTTAATCCGCGTATCCTTAAAATCACTTACAAATTTAATTATTATTCGGTTTTGAGGGTAAACACTGTATATGGTTTGCTGTCCTTACAGCTATTTTGAACACCATTACAATATAGTAGACTCACTAAAGAAAGTTAAACTTACTTTAGGACCACTAATCGTGCTTGAAAGTGAAATAATTACATCAATGAAAATATAACTTAATTCCTTTTCTAACAAACCAACAAAAAGAAAAAGGAACCAAATTGCCATTTATGCCTAACTTGGTTATTTTATGCTATTTAGTTTGCGGATATTTATAACAAAATATCTGTACGGAAATATTATTTTTAAAATGTTGGCAGGTCAACAAATTGAACTATATTTTATTAAATTATTCGATTAGAATAATAACCTTATCGAGTTATCATGAAGTGGAACCAATAGTTCTCATTTATTTTTCACAAATTCTTTTTTTGGTCAAATAGTTTCCCATTTTCCCCACAAATTTAATAAAGTAAAGATCGAAGTAATTAAATAGTTAGCAACTAATAGTCAAGAGGTTACTTGAATTTGTACTTGTGACATTACGATTATAGTTATGACCTCTTCTTGGATGCTAAATATTCCATTAGAAACAATTTTTAAAATTTTTTAATTAGATTTGGGTTAATCTCATTAGAACTCATAGATCATTTTAATTATCTAATTTATAATTAATTTACATATTTTAATAAATTTTATTAATATAAATATATAATTTAAGTAAAAATTACTGAATCGTAAATTCGCAATTAATACTCTAGTTCCACCTCTAGACGTGCTGCAAAAGAAAAAGGAAAACTCAAACAAAAACCAGGTTTTTGTTATAAATAGAATTCTATTTAGGGTGAATATCTATATTCTAGAGAGATTCTAGGGTTTGTTATTTGGTGGCTAAGTTACTTTTTTCCTATAAATAGAGGGGCTTTATTCCATTGTAAATCATCCCAAAATTCAATAAGAATTTCCTCTCCCTCTTTCTCTACAATATTGTTCTTCTTCTTTTATTGTTTATAACACGTTATCAACACGACACTCTAATCAATTGAGTAGAAGCTTTGGGATTGAGCATAATGATTGTCAATTCTCCATGAATTTTCTTCATGATTAAATTCTGAATTTAAGGTAAGTATTTACTTTATTTTTCTCTTTTAAATTCTTGAAATTCTATAATTTGATTTTAAATGCAAGCAAAGACAATAAACTTTGATTATAACTCCTATAGAGTTTGCAAGAAATTNATTTAAGGTAAGTATTTTACTTTATTTTTCTCTTTTAAATTCTTGAAATTCTATAATTTGATTTTAAATGCAAGCAAAGACAATAAACTTTGATTATAACTCCTATAGAGTTTGCAAGAAATTATAACCACCCGAAGTGGTAAAATTTCTATGCCTTGCCATAATCAAATCATGTATGATTGTGGGCAAAGATATGGAAACTCGTCCCATTAAATTTGCTTCATTCTCATTCCCTTTAAGAGAATGTGATAGCAATATATGATAAGTATGAAAGAAGACAAAATTATTACCGTGAAAATATCAATGGATGTGGACGTGGCGATAGACGAAATTATAATCGTCATCATTATGATAAATGGGAATATTAAGAATTCTCAAAATAATCTTTCCCTCTATGAAAATAATATTTGTCATCGATTTGACATGAGATTTTGTAAAGTACATATAGATGATTATGGTCCATTCATGATGAGAATGTGACAACATCTGATTGAGATTATTATAATATATATTTTTTTGCCTATTCGTAGTAGTTAATGAATAAAGATCATGTAATGTTAATCTTTACATGTGTACTAGTTTTTCAATTAGTTTAGCGATAGTCATTTATTTAATAAAGCTTGGAGTTCTCCGTCAACTTTGATATTTTAGAAGTACACTGAAACTCATGACTACCACAATAAATTTTGGCTTGCATGTTTTACATTCAAAATTATTGGTGGAATATTTTAAGAACCAGAGCAAAATGATAAGAGAGAAATTTAACTTCTTGCTATGTCAACAGACAACTCGTAATCTTTGATTGTTGAAATTTTTTGAATTGTGATGTAAATTTTGCCAGACATGATGCAATTTGTTTCGTCTTACAACTATTCTTGAAAGTTGGTAGTTCTGGATCCCACATTATTTTGCCGGTATATGACTTTGCTAATATTGCTGAGATATTAGCTACAGAGGCTCTAATTATACACTTGATACGTAAACCACCAAATAAATTTCAACTTACAACTTTAGCTAATAGTTCTTACCGTTTTGCCCAAATCAAATACTTTTATTCTCTGAAAATACTAATATTTATTCGTGTGTTTCTTTGTTAATGGAAAGAAAACATGAATATCCCACAAAGAAAACTTGGATCAAAGTTCAATTGTAAAAGTATTTGTTTAATTGATTCATGTACGACACATACAATATTCAAAGAGAAGAAATATTTCTATCATTTAAGTCTATGTAAGACAGATGTTACTACAATTCCTGGTAGTAGTAACTTAATTGAAGGCTCTCGAAGAGCTACTATAACTCTGCCTAAAGGAACAATACTTATCATAGAGAATGCAATGTTCTCCTCTAAGTCCAAGAGGAACTTGTTGAGTTTTAAATATATCCGTCGAAATGGATATCATATTGAGACAGTAGATGAGAATAATCTTGAATATCTCATCATTACCAAGAATGTCTCGGGCCAAAAGAGGGTTATTGAGAAGTTCCCATCTTTAACTTGTGGCCTGTATTGGACAAGAATTAGTTCAATTGAAGCGCATTCTATTGTAAACCAAACAGTTACTGATCCCAATACTTTTGTACTTTGGCATGATCGATTGGGATATCCTGGATCAATTATGATGAGACGAATTATAGAAAACTCAAATGGGCATCCATTAAAGAATTTAAAGATTCTTTTAAATAATGAACTTTCTTGCACTTCTTGTTATCAAGGCAAGTTAATTATAAGACCATCACCAACAAAGGTTGGGATTGAGTCCCCTGCATTTATGGAACGTATACAAAGGGACATTTGTGGACCTATTCACCCCCCTAGTGGGTCGTTTAGATATTTTATGATCTTAATAGATGCATCCTCTAGATGGTCTCACGTGTGCCTATTGTCATCTCGCAACCTCGCGTTTGTTAAATTAATGGCACAAATAATTCGATTACGGATGCAATTCTCTGATAATCCAATTAAGTCTATTAGACTTGATAATGTTGCTGAGTTTTCATCCCAAGCATTTAATGATTATTGCTTATTAATTGGGATAAAAGTGGAACATCCTGTAGCTCGTGTTCACACTCAACATGGCCTCGCAGAGTCTTTAATTAAATGTCTAGAATTGATAGCAAGACTGTTACTCATGAAAACGAGGCTGCCCACTTCTGTTGGGGTCACGCCATTTTGCATGCAACAATGCTAGTTCGTCTCAGCCCGACAAATTATCATAAATATTCTCCGTTGCTATTAGTTTTGGGTCATGAACCTAATGCATTCCATTTAAGAATTTTCGAATGCGCAAAATATGTGCCTGTAGCACCGCCATATCGCACCAAATGGGTCCCCAAAGAAGGTTAGGAATATTTGTTGTTTGAATCTCCCTCCATTGTTTGCTATCTTGAAATATTAACGGGTAATTTATTCACTGCTCGATTTAAAGATTGTCGATTCGATGAGACACTTTTTCCAAAATTAGGGGGAGAAATTGGTGAAACCAAACGGAAAATTTTGTGAAAAAATCCATTATTGTCTCATCTTTATCCACGTACCTCTATTTGTGAAAAAGATGTGTAAAAGATTATCCATTTGAAAAGAATAGCAAATCAAATGCAGACGCATTTACGAATTCTCTAATGTTGCTTGTTCTCATTAATTAATAGGCCAACTGAAATTGGGATTGAATCCCATGAATGCTGGAAATAGAAAAGGTGAATATGGGCACATTCACCTGCCATTTATACCACATAAGATGAATCTATGAGATGGTTACATATGCAATTATTATTAACCCACAACATGCTGTTTGCGAGATAACTTGCTCAATAATTTAATTTAGAGCATAATTTCCAGATTTTCTATTCAAGACTTTATCTTGATAAGTTGGTTATATCACAATTGGTTTAGCAAAATAATTTATTGAGTGCCTCCACATACTATCTAAACTATTACTTATGAGAACTAAGTTGTTTATATTAGTTTGATATACATTATATACGAAAGTATATTACATTCGCCCCTCACAAGTGGTTCAGAGTCAAGAACTAAATAATTCCATCTTATTATTATTGATGTGCGGTGTATATTTTGATTAACACCATAATACGACAAAGATGGATACCCAAAATTGAGGAAGAAAGTTAGTTTTTCTAACATGAGGGGGAGACATGATAAACAGTTGAGAAAAAGTTACGTGGAAAGAATTATTATTTGTCCATGTAGATCCTCGAATAAGATAATATGAACTTGAAGTTCATAAAAAAATAATTCATCTGCAATATATTGCAAAGCATGCCAGACGCATTTGTTGACCCAAAGAAAGTAATTATATTCTCACTGAAAATGCTCATATTTAGAATAAGTCCTAGAAGGACAATGTCTATGGCACG